>JAUMJL010000190.1:600000-835746 GCA_033558185.1 Dromococcyx pavoninus | reverse complement strand
CCTGTTAGCATGTCACTAGAGAAAGCCAAAAGTGCTTTAAAGTTGAGTTTCCAAACAGTTTGGGAAATTAATTAAACACTCCCAACACATTTGGCAGCTATAAGACTGAATCTACAAGAAAAGAGAAAATAGTTTGTCAGATAGTAAGGAAATAAGTAAAAAAAAAAAAGAATCAGAGATGCTCCGAGTGCTTCTACGCATGAAGGTAATGCATGAAAAGGTACGCTCTTACAGGACACACAGAGAAGAAAATCTTGTGCAAGAGGAGGTCACAGTGGTACCATCAGGCTGTTATTACAAGGACATCTCTTTTTGAAAAAGGCTAGGGACAGAAGATGAACTGAAGGTATCTTAGAGGGTGCCAACAAACAGAAAAAGCTTAAAGGGAACAGACCCTCATCGTCTTTACTATGGCAGAACTATGAAACTGGCTGAAACACTCAGTGCCAAGACACAATTCAGCTGCTCTCCCTGCTGAGCAGCTATTACGCTCCAGCCAGCAGGGTAGAAAGCTGAATAGCTCACCCTCTCTCATGCAACCCAACTTCTAACAAGTCCTCACCCTGACCCAGAGGTACCTTCCCTTATTTCCATGGCAATACTAACCCATTCTCCCCCAGCTCCTACAGATACTCACTGGAAAGCCATGGCGCCTGCTTCAAGAGTGCATCTGGTAGGGGACTGCTCGTTCAGTTTGCGGAAGAGCTGCTTTGCTTGACTCTGGTACTGCTGCAGGTCGCGGCCTGACTGCGAAGGCAAAACAGGCCATTGGGGCGGCTGCTATCAGAGAACACTGCCCGCCCGCGGGGCTCCGTGGGGACGCCAGGAGGAGCACCCCCAGCAGCACAGGGGCGGCTCTCCGGGTGGGAAGAAGGAGCCACCTGGATTGTGACAAGAGGCACAGAGGCGCTGCGAGGGGGCCGAGAATGGCCCTGTGGGGTCCCCTATGAGGCCGCGAGAGGGCTGCGAAGGTGCGGCTGGGTCGTGTCGTGCCGTGCCCTCCCCGCGCCGTGCCGCGCCGGCCCGGGCCCCCGCCCCACCTGCTCGTCCTCCTGCATGGACGCAGCCAACGGCAGCCCGTCCGCCACGCGGGCGATCATGGTCAGCAGCACCATCTCCGCTCCCTGCCCCGGCCCGCCCGCCCGCCGCTGCCTGCCACGGAGCCAGCCGGAAGCGGCCTCTACAACATCCGGTGCCGCAGCCGCAGAGCGGCCCGGGCGCTTCCAGCTGAGCGCGGAGAACCCGCCCAGGCGGCCTCGCGGGCCTGGGGGGAGGAGCGGGGCGGTAGTGCCCCTCTGGCCACGCCCCAATGAGGCCACGCCGACGTCGTATAGGCGGGGCTGATCTTCCCTCCATGACCATGTCCCCTCCCAGGGCACGTCCCCTCGGTACAACCAAACCCAGATTAAACCACGCCCTCTCAGTAAAACCACGCCTCCGTGTAAGCCACGCCCCATCCACACAACCACGCCCTCTCAGAATAATACATCTCCATAGGCAAGTCACGCCTCTCACAGGCCACGCCCTCGACTCAAGACATGTCCCTCAGCAGAGCCACGCCCCGTCGGTGCAACAAGCAAGGGCTTTCCGGTAAGCCACGCCCCGTCTGAGGCCACGCCCCGCCTCTGCTCAGACCACGCCCATTTAAAAATCAGGCCTGCCGAACACCCCTTTGCAGGCCACGCCCTGTCCACGCGGCCGCGCCTCTACATTTAGGAACAACAAGGCCCCGCCCCCGAACATAGCTCTGCCCCCTCCGCATCCCTCCCACGTGACCCCCCGGCCGCCGGGCGGGGCGGTGGCGGTGGCGGTGGCGGTGGCGGTGCGTGCCGGCGGGCGCGCGCCAGGGCCGGCAGCGATGGCGGCGGCGGCGGCGGAACGGAGCCGTCTCAGCTTCCCGGGCGGTGCTGGGGCCCTGGGGCGCCCCGTGTCTATGAACCTCTTCGCTACCTGGGAGATCGACGGTTCCAGCCCGAGCTGCGTCCCCAGGTACTGAGCGTACAAACCCGCTCGCGGGTGGGGCGAGGCCCCAGGGGCTGCTTCCTCCACCTCACTTTTCCCTTAGTTTTGCCGTCTTTCCCTCCGTTTTGGGGTCCTCCCGCTCCATTTTGGGGTGTCCCACTCCTCATCGTCACCGCAGTGATAGGCATGGGTCCCCCGCCCCTTCGGTGGAGGGCGGCGGAGTGCAGGGACCCCCCCGACCCTAACGGGAGGGGTGGGGGTGGCCGCTGCTCTGCACTAGGTGTGTGAGGAGGTCACACTACGACACCCACCCCCACCCCTAAAACCTGGCAAGGGATGTTTGTTGGTGCAGAGTTTGGGGTGTCTGGCTCACTGTTGTGCTCCCTGTGCGCTCTGCGGGGTGTCCCGATAACGGGGCCTCTGTCCGGGGTTGCCTCAGGCTGTCTGTCGGTTCCTGTTCCGTGTGCTCCAGTCCCCAGCTTCTCCTCGCTTCTGGTCTGTGCGGGGACATGCGGGCGCATCCCTGTCTGCACTTCTCTAGCCGACATGGGAGGAACCCCTTCTAGTTTGTATAAAATCTGCGCTTTTCAGGTCTGGCTTTAGCAGAACGTCTCTGAGGATTTAAACAACGCTGAGGATGGATATTGGATGCGCTCCTTTTTCTCTTTATTTTTTTTAACGAGGACACAGTAAGCGAGCAAAAAGGGAACAGAGTCATCGGGCTGACTTCACAGGAATGTAATGCTTTGCAAGCTTTACAACCCCCCCAAATCTCACTGTCTTCTGTGCCATCCAGATAGCAGGTTGGACTCGCTGCTTCTGCCCCTGTCTTGCAGGGCTAACAGCTTGCTCATGGGACTGGCAGCTCTCTTAGCTTAAACATTCCCCACAGTCGTAGTGCTGTGCTACAGCGTAGGCAGGAAGATAGCATGGGTTAAAAGAAAACCCAAGTCCTTTGGTTGCAGATGATCTTGGTTTATAACAGTTTATCTGTGCTGGCAGCATCTTGCAGAATCTGCCAGACAGCAACTTGCTCTGCTTATGTCTCATTTTGCCTTTCGTGACTGCAGTGAGAGGCCTTGGAAGGGGGTGAGCACCAAGGGGAATGTGCATCTCTTCCAGGAGTCCCTTTGCTGTATGGGCAGAGCTGGAAAAGCAGTTGGGGCAATTGAGTTTTACACTGGATTCCAGTGCAATTCGTATTTATCCTGATGGCTTACGGAGGGCACAGAAGGCCCTCTTGTAATGCTGTTTTGAATCCTGTTCTCTCTGTTGCACCCTTGACTACAGGAAGGTGATTGGATTTCCATCTCGTCTAACATCTTATCAGTGGCCGTTTAACTAAAGTAAAAGACCAACTGTCCATCACTGTCAAGGACTTTTAGTTCTGTGTTATCATTTATGCTGATAGTTGCCTATCTGAAAACGAGCTCACAACATAGCTTGCTTATTTGCAAATCTGTACATGACCAGAAAATGCAGTGTAAGGATCCTGGCCCTGCCTTGATGTAGTAGAAGGTGGGGGTGCATCTATACAGGACTTGGCATTCCAGGTGGGTGCTAGGTGCCTGAATTGCATGGACAGGTGGTGGAGTTTCCTGGAGGAACCTGGGTGATGCAAAGGTCATGTGACTATCTGGGCAGGTGGGGCAGAACTGGGATTTGATGGGGAAATTCTGGAGTCACTGAAGCAAGCTGGGAAGCACAGACTGGTGAAGGTGCTCAAACTGTGTGCCCTCGGGCCTGAGGCATCTATGAGAGAATTGGGGCAACTGGGACCTTCTACGAACATTGCTTTCATATGAGGAGTTTGTGTGTAGCTGTGGGGGCCTCTGGTTTCAGCCCCATTGTTGCAATCATCTTTGCTTGATATTGCTGGGTGCCCAGGGGGATAAGTGGAGATCCAATTGCCGCATCCACCTCTGCTGACTGAACGAACATGTTCTTCCATAGCCCCACGAGCGTGTGAGGGCCATGTATAGGTGCAATGTGTGGTAGGGCTGCAGCTGTGGGTACCAAGTGGCTTTTGTTAATCTGAAATGAAGTGGGGAGCAGCAGAGGTTGCTGCTCCTGCAGCGATGCTAATCTGATTGCACGGTGAGGTGTGTGCTGTGCTTCTTGTGCTGAGCAAACAGTGAATCTGTAGCAGCAGCTGGGGTGCAGTGCCTGGATTCTGCTGTTTCTCATCATTTAACGTTATATCTTGTGATACTACATCGGGACAATGCTTTGCATTTCATTAGAGGCTTTGCAGCAAGCCTTTCTGTCAGAGAAGGCAGGAGTCTGAAAACCTTTAAGTTGCACTAATGCCTCTGTGTTTCAAGTTCATGTAGTAATGATTTTTCCCGTGGCACTACAGCATTTAAGATTCTTTGTGCTAAAGCGAGATAGTGGAATGAAAACTGTTCTGTGGGGCAAATGATACTCTAAATGAACTCCTTGTTAAAGCGGGCATCGTTGGGGAAGGGAAGGAGAATATGTGGAGGAGAGTGGACCTTGGTGTGTGGTCAAATACTGTGGAGCTGCCTTGGTCTCTTCTGAGATTTCCACCAGTTACATGTTCCTTTTGGGGTTTCTGTTGACAGGATAGGCCTTCCTAGCTGAGAAGAGGCTTGAACTTGACAGAAAGTCAGCGGATTCATGGAAGACAGGCATGTGTTTGAGAAGGGGATGTTGCTACCTTCCCTTTTCTTTTTGGTACAATAAATCCTACCCCATTGCTAAACAGTTTTTCCCACAGTAAGATGGAGCAGGAGGGGCTGGGTGGAAGCAGTGCCTGGAGTGGGCTGTACCTGCATGGTCCTGAGTTGTGTGGGTGGGTGCTGAGGTGTAGGGCCTCATACGGATGTGGTATATGCTTCCCAGATGGTGGCCAAGAACTGTGCTGTGGGAGGAAGATCTCTAAAGCACAACTCTCCAGTGTAGTCTCTGGTGGGTGATTTACTGAAAGTCCATTCAGCTGGAAGGCCATCTTGGTGCATCCATGGAGTTTCCCTTGTGTGAATAGGCTATGCGTAAACTTTAGGAGGAATAATGGTGAAGAACCACAGTGGTGTTCTGCAGCTGAGTGTTTTCAGTGAAACACAAAGTTAGGTGGTGTTCCACACTTGTGCTGGTTTCTCTTTTCTCTTCTGCCATTCTCAGAAATTATTTCCTGATGTCTTTCTTCAGCACATGTAGCTCCTGGGGGTTTTGACTAACCATGGTGCTCCTGAAATGCAAGTACTTTCTTTCAGTCATCCCAGAAATGTGACTTGAACTGTCTCCCTGTCTGGGCTTAACTGCTGCATACCAGAAGGGAGAGATGCCTGCCTTTTTCTGCTGTTTCTTTCTTCTGTGCATTGAAATATTTTCCTTTGCAGAAGGTTATGTCATGTGAAGTTCTTCCTATCACTTGTAAAAACTGAGAGTGGTCTTCTTGCTGTGTGACTGTGAGACAATCAGAGCACTGCCTTCTGTTTCCTCACACCAAAAAGTAAGAATTATTGGGGGGATGTTGTTTTTTTCTTCTTCTGTTTTTCTTTCCAGTCTCTCAATGAAGCAATGGGTGTGAATGACAGGATGCAGTACCATCCTATCTTGAAGGAGCCACGTGAGGAGACAGCAGCGTAGGGAGGCTGTCTAGAGGAAGAATGATCTTGGAGAGGGAGCTTTGCTGAAAAGAGGTCTGCTGGAGTAAGAGAAGGCGAGGGTCGATGCTCCCATTTAGAATACGTTTTGGTTTTGGCTACTGCTTTGTCACCTGCTTGAAAGTTCCTGCTAAGCATTGAACGTGAAAGTGGAGTGTACTGAGACTGAACTGCAGATGAAGCAGATGTGACTTGGTGTCCCTTGGAGATACGTGGGAAGCTGTGGAATGGACTTAGGAGAAGATGATGCTGGAGATCCAAGGGTTTTTACCGTGCACTGCTAGACCATTTTGTATACAGACTCACGTCTGTAGCTTGCCTGCTGGGTGGGGAAACATGAAGGGAATCCACACACATCCCCTGGATGTGAACAGGAGGTTGCTGGTGCAGGGATTTTGCTGCTCAGCATTCTGAGGGATGGCCTTGCAGCACGCTGACTTCACGTCAGCCATGGTATGGACATCCCCAGGGGTGGTAGAAACTGATTGGGGTGAAACAGCAGGTTCAGAGCAGCTGAGTGGATACTGACAGTTTGCTCATGCCCTGGACAATGTACTCCTCTCCCTGTACCCATCTTCCACTGAGCTTTCTCTCTGTTGGCTTCCTGAAGGTTAATGAGTTGCAATGTTTCGTGTAGGGGTTTACGAGCGTGTGAAGGTAACAGCATGGACGTGTGACCAGGAGGGACACAGTGAGGACTGCTGTGCAAGGGGCTACTCCAGCAGTCTGACTGTTTGCACCTCTGCATGGTGTTAATTCTCTCTCCCAGCTGAGTGCTGAGGGAGTTGTGAGCTGCATGAAGTCCTTGGCTGGCTGTTTTTGCCTCTTGGTGTGAAGGATGTGTGCCTTTGTTTGGCCAGTGAAAGCGTATTCCAGCCTGGCTCAAGCAATAGCAGCTAGGTGCTGTATTAGCAGAGAAAAGTGGACAGCTTTCTAGAGTAGTACGTATAACCAGGTGATTCTATATGATTAAAAATGCTGATTAACTCAGGTGGGGAGTGATGTTAATTTAAACATATAGAAACTTCCTTATCTATTGGTATGCTAGCATTTAGGAGACAGCCCTTGTTTATTAGGATGATTGCTGGCATGTTCTTTGGGAACTGGCTGTAGATTTTTAGTACACTTGGAACTAGTTAAATGTCTGATTACTCAGATGACTAGGTACATTTCACAAGGGCTGATTTGGAGGCTTTGTTTTGACTTGGTTTGAATAGCAGTGAATGTCTAATGTTTTACACCAGAGGAAACTGAATACAAATGAGTGCACAGGATAGGCTTTAAAAAAAATCGCTAAGGCGATATTGAATGTTTGAGATGCATGAGGAAAGGCGTCCATGACTGAGCAATGGGTATGAAACCCTTGGGGTAAAATGAAGTGGCCAGTAGCAGTCCCTTTATTCTTCAAGCCAGGAGATCCTGTTTCTCCTCCTTAGTCTTCATGGAAGAGATCAAGATCAAAATGACACTGCTTTGGGCAAGATCGAGTGATACCCATGTAAATCCTGTCACAGCAGCTACCCAATTTGTATGATACCCCTGAGTGTAATTTAGTGTATGTAGTGGAAAAAAAATTCTGTCTAGAGGCAGAGTGGTTTGTTGGAGCCAAACTTGTAGTTAGACCTATTTTGAGTCATCTTTTAGCAGGCATAAGGTGAAGCTTATGCAAGTCAGGAACAGTTCTGAAAAATTTGTAACATCTCGAAGCTGCTGGCGAAAGGTCTCTGGATGGAGTTGTTCATGGTTTTTGTCTGGATGCTGTGCATATGCCCAGTGCAGAAGGGCATTGGGAGTGGAAGCAAAGGGCTGCCCTTTGAAGGGCCTCTTTCCTTGCTTTCCAAGAGAAGGTGCCCGAGGGACCTTCCCCTGGTGTTCCCTGGCCTGTTGATTCTTCAGCCCTGTGTGGCAGGAGGTGACTCTGCAGCTGCTCATCCAGGAGATAAAAGCTCTGTCAAATGGAACCATTGATGTTTTGCCTTCCATCAGCTCTGCATGTGCAGATGAGTTCTGTGGCAAGCTTGTGGCTTTATCAAATTAGCTATGAAATGATTTGCATAATAGATTACTTAACCAGCAACAAAACATCACTATTTTCTGCCAAGAAAAGAAAACCAGCAGCTCAGCTGTTACAAGAGGCCATTATGTTCCTTGCAACCCTTAATCTTTCTTTTTCCAAGAGCACCCTGTGTTTTGGCCTCGTGCAGGAAGCTGGCCTGCTCGCTGGCTTTATTTGCGTCACATCTTTGCAGCTTTTTTCTAATTCTTTTGGGCCAAATTTTGCCACCATTCTAGTGACCTTCTAGGGAGGATATTTTGTATGAATTGGTGGCTGGCTGCCAAGCACCACTGTATCACCAGGCCCTCCATTAGCCTTCCCCTTGTCATTGGCTTACTAAAGAGAACAGTGTCCCTCTGGGCCACTCGTGCTCCTTCAGAACTGCTCTATTTGCCCGGGAAGTTGGGGAGCGGGAAGCCTCGAAGAGTTTGTAACTGTGAGTGGGCAGGAACTGGTCCACTGTATTTTGTTTTTCCCATGGTTCTGGCTCCCTCTAAGCCAGCTATGCAAATTCCCTAACCTGTGGCTCTAGGCGTTACGTCTGTGTGTCCTTGCTTGGTCAAAGAGTGCCACCTCCCAGACAGTGCCAGGGAGTTTTAGTCCAAATGGATCATAATATGCAGCTGATAATAGGCTTAACTGTCTAATTGAATGTGATAGCGTGAAGCTCCTCATGGTGAGGTTTAATTGGATTATGCTACTGTACAGTGATGTGGAGGCTTGCAGGGCACACAGCCAGCTTCACAAGAAGAGAGTGGATCCTTCCTAATCACTCATTTTTTAAAACAATGAATTACCTAGAGAGCTCTGACTGGCGTGCTGCAGCCAGGAGCCCTAGAGGAGGAGTTCCTCAAAAACTCACATGTAGACCTGTCCTTGGGTCAGTGTAATTGTATAGAGGCTCTGCAGATATGTCTGATGAGCCCGAGCTGCAGGAAGGAGGAGGAGACATTCTGTTGTGTTTGCAGAAGTCGATGCAGGGGCTGTCTTGTTGCGTGCTGGAGCCTGGAACCTATTTCCTCCTCAGGAACCACTTCAACCTTTCCTGCAGTGCTTTGCGTGATTGTGCCACTTGTCGTGAGCTGCGTCTTAAATCTGAGGTGGCCTGCTTGTTCCTTCTCCTCCAGCAGCTGTAAGCATGCAGGCCAGTCGGGATTCAAGGGCAGTTTCTTGCCAAGGAGCAACTATTTTTGATCAGAAGCTCAAGTGCCAGTGTTGGAACTCCTCTGCTCCAGTGGGAAAGCAGTGTAATTTTAAAGAGTGCAGAAAAATAGAAATCAGAGCAGCCTGTGTGCTGTGAGGCTTGCTTGGTGGAGGCTTGCGTGCCTATAAACTAGAGGTGGGGTCTGCAAGCCAGAAAGTGTGCCATTGCTTGCCTGACTTGGGCAGGTGTGCAGGGGCTGCTGCACCTTTGCAGCTTCTGTGGTTTGGGTGCAGCTCTGGAAGTCACCATCTGCCTGAACTGCAGAGGGGCTATTCTTAGGAGTGTTTTGGACTGAAAGTAAGAGTGTTTAGTTTACTGACGTTTCAAAAGAGCTTGAAATCTGCGCGGCTGCTCAGATCTTAGTTCAGAAGGGTTGTCAAGGAAAATAGCATTTACTATTCTGTAAGCAGGCAGATTTGCATAAAATATCAAGTTTGATGTTGTGTGCAGTGTACTTCTCATCCATAGCCTTTGTGCTGGTTTGAAGAGTTAACTACTTCTCTCTTAGACATCTGAACATGATGGGGAATGCCCCCCCGGATGGTGTGTGCCATTTGGACAAGGAGCAGCACCAGGACACTGGGAGATTTTGATCAACTCGCCTTGTTTCCTGCAGTGGCTCATCTGAACTGTATTAAAGATAAATAAATTAACGTGATCACTTTGCTGTTGCTGAGAAATGATTGTTTAGCCCCATGCTACACAATATGTGGGATCTTCCCCCCAGGCTGTGGTTTGGCCTAAAGACAAACCAAATCCCCTGTACTGCACCTTTTTGAGCAGTCAGGTGCTCTGGGGCTTGTAGGAGGTGAGTGAAGGGAGTAGGGAGGAGAAAACACTGTTGTTTAACCAAAACCCACACAGTTTTCCAGTCCTGGGCCTTGGGAAGGTCATTCCTTTTGTTCTGAAGAGGAAAAGATGGAACGAAGCTGATGGATTTTTTTTCGAATGTGTGTTGGTAGGCATGGGAAGAGGTAGAAGTTTGAAGGTATGAGACTGTAAGGACTGATCAAATGGATGCCTGTGTGCAGTGTGAAGGGAAACATGTTTTCACCTCTCAGCTGTTAAAATTTTCTGAAGAAAGACACCGTCTCCTTCCGTCAGTTCTCCTTGCTCTGTTAAGCTGGACTGTTCAGAATTCCTTCCCTACTCTGTTTTTCTAGAAAGCTACTGTAGTGTGAGGGTTTGGAGGTGCTCCTCGCTGCTGGTGAGTTAATGTTGTGTGCAGGCGACAGGTTTCCAAGGGGATCTTCGCCTCTGCAGGGAAATGTATGGAGGGCTGCAAGCAGAGTCATGGGAAAACCGTGGAGCTCATAATGTGGTTCTGGTCTGTGTTTAAAGAGTTCTCATTAATGGCCAAAGTGAGCTGCAGTTTGTGCATAGGCTTGTCTGATATGTGTTTCCCAACAGTTGTGAGGCCAGATCTGGACACAAAGCAGAGAATAACTCCCATCCAGAGATTGTTAGGAAGCCTTGTCTATATATAGTCTGTATCCCCTTTCTACTGAGATGACGAGTCTCTGCCTGGGAGATACGGTTAATGCAGATACACCCCAGCTTCTGAGAACCAGCCGAAGGTCCTCAAGTATCACATCTGTTGCATCCTGTATGAGCGATCCCTGATGTGTCCTGGCTCCTGGTGTGATGTGTTGCAGTGGGGAAGTCTCTGCCAAGGGCCACAGCTGCACTGCTCCGTGCTGTGGCTGTGATGTTGTGGCATGCTGGTGACAGGCTCCTGAGAGAGCAGGCAGCAGCCGCTGGCCAGAGGGAACAGCTGCGAAGGCTGGGGCACGCTGTCCATGCAGAGAGGGAGATGCCTGCGCCTTCAGAGCACGTTGGTCTGTTGGGTGACCTCATTGAAGCGGTGAGATCATAGCTTAGCAATGACTTGTCGTGAAAACAGCTCTTGTTGGGTTTTTATGCCAGTCCAATTCCCTTTCTTGCTGCTTATCAGGGTGTACCATGAGGGGGACCTGCACGTGTACTGCTGCTTCTGGAACGAGAATGCAGTGATTATCCCATCTGCTGCATTGTAACACAGAAAAACAAGAGACTAGCAGGTGGCTTAGATCAGAGGTGGAAACACACAGTGAGGTGGACAAGGCTGCCCTTTCACACAGCAGTGTGGTCTCTATTATTGTGAGGCTGCAGTTTCACCATTAGGCTGTCTGAGGCCATTCCCAGCCAGCCATCCTTTCTGTATAGTGGGTGATTTTTCCAGCTGGTGTACCACCGGGTTTTGTGGCTGTCCTGGCAGCTGCTGAGGGCCAGCTGCAGGGGAGCACAGCCTTCTTTCTACTGCAGAGGATTTGCTGCCTGCCTAGTGCTTTTGTAGTGCATCCTGAAACCGAAGTATCGACTTGAAGTATCAACATGTAAATAGCTCATGGAGTTCTGTTGGACCTACTGGAAGCATGGCTTCTCTTTGGATGCATTTGGCTCTGGGATTGCAGATCTCACTGTCTTTTGAAAAGAGCAGTCTTGTTTTCTACACTGGAGAGGCTGATCCCTTTCTTGTGTCTTTTAAGGAACCAGCCTGTTCTGACTGGAGGCTTGACAAGCTGTGCTTTGCCTCTCCTAAGCCCATGAAAGTCGTAGGACTGTTGGAGGACACCTCCTTGCGCAAGTTTTTACAAATATAGCAGGATCCTTTGAGGTCGCTCGGTCTTGAGTTTCTTCAGGGAGAGCATACTTCAGCTGGCATCTGTGCCAGAGCTAGATTTGACTGCCTCTGGAGGGACTGTTCTGAAAATGGGTGTCTATAACATGGTTCCGATCTGACGACAACCCGGCAAACTTCCCAGCTCATCAGATACGTGTGCAGAGTCTTTATTTCACCTTGTCACGTGTCCTGATTTCACTTCTGCCTCAACTGTGTGAACTCAGTGGTTCGTAATGGGGATAGGGGTATGACCATTTTCAGCAGCACAATTGTGGTATCTGTTACCCAGCTGTGGGAGCTGGCACCAGGCCTCTGTACCCATTTACCCTTCTGTAGGTGCAGTGGGTGGTTATGGATGTAAGACATTAAGTGTTTACAACCCTCCACCTGTTACAGCACAGCCCCAGTAGTGCTCTCACTTCAGAGCTCTTTCTCAGATGTGTGTAGAGCTGTGTGTGCTGTCCTGACATCCTGCAGGTAATGTTGCAGCTGGCTTTTAGGAGCCCCTTGGAGGCCTGTGGGTCTGGCTTTTGTAACCTACCTGCTCAGGCTGCTGCTTGGCAGCACCTTCTGCCTTGTGCTAGTGCAAGCATTTGAGAGTTCACAGAGTGAAGCAGGATTTGGGCAGGTAGAGGTGAGGAAGTGCACTGTGTTTCAGTTTGTTCTCTGCTGTGCTTTACTGCAGAGCGTGGGGATGAGGATGGAGCAGGTAACCTATGTAATATAGCACTGCTGCTGAAAGGCTTCAAGTGTATGCAGTAAGTGTTTCTGCATGCTCCCAATGTATGCACTGCATTTCTGACTTATCAGACCTTCTCTTTAGGCTGGGGAAATGACTTTTAATGACTGTTGGAGGAGAAGTCCAACCCTTTGTTCAGAGGCTTGTATTTTAGCTGCATTCTAAAAACCCTGGGTGGTCCAAAGCCTTGTGTGTGTTCTCCAGCTCAGGGCTGCTGTTGTCAGAGCTACAGAGTGGGTCCAGGGAAAGAGGTGGTTGGGTTGGAGGTGTTGTTTCCTGCTTCTGGGCTCTAAAGGGAGGTCTCTGGTGGGAGCAAGGTTTTGGGAGCAAGGCTCTTTGCAGGGAGATTGTCAGACAGGTACTTTCTAGCTTGAATAATTGATGGTGTAACCGAAGCTACCGGAGATTGTTGGTGATGTAATGTAATCTTTCACACCGATTCTTATGCAAATTCAAACATGTGTTCTTGGTTTCTAATGGGACACCTACAAATACAGCGGCCTCGGTTCAGAATTCTGCATCCATGCTCTAGATCTTTAATTGCTAATGACTTTATATTAAGAGTGTGACTTGCAGAGCTGCGTCTGTAACAGTTTCTCATGGCTGCTCTGACCTGTGTGTGTGAAGTTTCCTTCTGGATTTTTTACGTAAGTGACCTGTGGAGGTTGTGGCACGTGGTTTGGTGTGCTTGGTGCTGAAACTGTCTGTTGCTATCCTGCTCTGGTTCAGTTGCAAAATGAACTTGAACATTTCAGTGCTGTTTTCTTTGCTGATGTGTTTGGGCTCATTGAAGGTAAAGTAAATGATCTTGAGTTCTGCAGAAAATAATTTGGTGTATTTAACACTGAGTGCAAATCATCTTGAATTTCTATGCAGTAGATCTATGGCAGTGATTTGATGAGCACATTTGATAAGTATTGTTTTGGGCTCCTGGGAGAAATTGGTGTCTGGAGCTTCCTGGCATAGCTTCAAAATCAGGCCTGTTTTTCATAAATGTGCCATGTGGTACTGGAGTAGTTGGTCAAAACCATGTGGGCTTAATTTCTTTAAAACATAAACAGCTTAGAAATGTTTGTGTGTATACAAAATATCTAGCCAGTGACTGTAAGCATTTCCATGTTTCTACAAGAAATGAAGGTAATTATATAATCAGTAAAGATTCTTGTGGTTTCACTTGTCTCCCATCTGGCATTAGTTAAATTGGGGTTTTCATCTGTTTGACCTCTTGGATGAAAATGGAAAATGTGGCTGAAAAAGACCTTCCTGGGTCATCTTCTAACCCACGTAAAGGCTGGAGCAACCCTGCTGAACAACCCCTGACAGCTGCCTGGGGAAGTAGCTGACCCCCTGCTGCCATGATCCATGTTAGCAGGTAGGTACTGTAGGAGTTTTAAAGTAGTTGACTGAGGAGTTGCCAGTCCTGTATGCAGTCCTTCCCCACTGTATAAATTTATATTAAGACTAAATAGATTTACTACAGCAGGAAGAGCATTCTTCTTAAAAGAAAGCTGTTGTCAGAGCCTCATTTATCATAAATCTCTAGTACTTCTCATCCTTCTCTTCTCCCATAACCCTTCCCACCCTTCCACCTGCCTGCTGATATACAGTTTTCATGGTCCGCTCTGAGTTTCTTGAGGCTGTCCTGCAGTTTTCCCCTGTTTCTCTTCCTGTTGGACAGGCAGTTTTTGGTGTAAAAAGGATCATTCCAAAACACTCCCTTTCATGAAAATATAGCTGCTTACTTTCTAACTGGTAGAAAGATGCTCTGCTGCTTTCCTGATCAAGTTGCACCCGCTGCCTTAAAATGAAGGATTTGCAAGGAAAGATGAGAACTGCAAGAACTGGATCATATATATTTCATGTTGGTAGTGGCTTGCTAGGGTCTGAACTCCCTTTTATTTGCTCTTCTGCCTCTTCCCTATGCTGTGCCTGAGAGCATGCCAGAATTTAAGGTGCTTCGATTTCTCTTTCAGGCTGGCAGGATCTTGATCTTTCTGCCAGAATTCTGCTTTATTTTGCTTAATAGAGTTGAAGACTATTAATATAAGCTTTGTCATTGCTTCCCAAACAGACTTTTTAGTGTCTCCAGGTACTTGAATAAGCTTTGCCTGCTTGTGTTCAGTCCCAATGAGGATCTGAGACAGCTGCCTGCAGATACCATAGCAGATCAGAGGATTTTCTTTCATCCCAACATGTAGCACTCAGCAGCTCAAGTGTAAAGGTAAAGAGTTTAAACTGAAAGAGAGGAGAAGTGTTTTTCTGTGAGGGTGGGAGGCCTTGGCACAGGTTGCCCAGAAAAGTCTTGGCTGTCCCATCCCTGGAGGTGTTCCAGGCCAGGTTAGAAGGCGCTTTGAGCAACCTGATCCAGTAGGAGGTGACGCTTCCCATATCAGGAAATGAAACTGATTGGGCTTTGAGGTCCTTTCCAATCCAAACTATTCCACGATTCTGAAGTGGTGCAGGTCACTGTCAACGCTCTGTGTGATCCTCAATTTCTTGACAGCAGGCCCTAAATCTCGCGATCACTTGACTTTTTCCTTTAGGTGTAATTTCCTGTTCCCATAACTAATTTGTCATATAGAAAGTCTGAGGTGAAATTTATAGGTTGAAATAAGGCTAAGGTTTAAGATTTGGAGGGAGCTGGATATACTGCTCTGGAATGGGGTGTAGATTTTGGATGGCACAGTAGTAAAGTTATCTGCTCATATTTGTCTGTATACTAGAGGAGGAACAAACAGGTTGGATGGAGCTTTGGGCACCCTGATCCAGAGGAAGGTGTCCCGGCCCATGGCAGGGGATTGTAACTGGATGGGCTTTGAATTCGTTCCAAAGCAAACCATTTTATGATTCTATGAAAGCTACTCACTGAGACAAAACTCTGGTGGTTCTTTACCCTTGGCCCATGGGGATGTACTTGAGAATCATAAGCCTGACTAGTGTGTAGTTTAAGCAGGGCAACAGAGTTTTTTCCAGGGAGAAGGGATTTCAGAGGTAGATTGTCTCAGTTCGGGCTTCGGTCACCACGCTCATGTTTTTCTGTAATTTAAACGGCAGGTCGTGCTGCTTGTCCTTAAAAATGTTTACAATAAGCTTTTGCTGTTCATTCATTTGTTTTGGTGTTCTGGGATCGTAATCTAAACATACATGCAGCCTGGCAGTGGATGAGCAGCTCTGTTTGTGTTCCTGCTGCACCTGCATTCAAGGCCAGCTTTCTAGTGCCGGTCCCTTGCCGTGCATATGTTGAGTGCAAAGGGCTCAGCTCTTCTTGAGAAGAAGCTGTTGGTACTGTGTTTGAAGATGTGTCTGCATTGTCTGGGTTCAGATGCTTAGGTTTGCTTTGCAGCATTGCTCTCCTGAACATTGCCTAGCCTCATTTCTGCTGCTTCTGCTTTTGTACAGTGCTTGCATTCAAGAGAATCTCTGGATTAAAAAACTTGTCGTGCCCAGGTGTTTCGAGTACACGCTCTGGTCCATAGCTGGGTTGTGAGTATGTTTAGCCCAGCCTCACCAGCGTCCCAGCCATGTGCTGCCTCCTGCATTTTTGCAGTATCCACTTCTCCTCTGGCTTCCCTCAGCAGTGCCTCAGGCCACTGTTGTGGTTTTGAGCTGAGAGAGACATGTGAAAGCCATCTTAGCTGCCCAGTGGACTCGGGTCAGTGCATGCTTCGCTGCAAAATGGGCCACTGTAAAACTATCTGGTGAGTGCTGGTAACATCGTACAGTTCTTCATGGGGCTTCTGGGGAGGCAGTGAAAATGTGCCTTTTATCTTGTGTACTTTTAAGTGCAGTGTAAATGACTCTGCTCTGGCAGTAAAGCAATCAACCATATGGGAGTCTCGTTTTGCTTCGGGCTGACTGGCAGTGTGTGGGTACTGAATGTGTGTTCACGAGAGACTGCCTCTCTGGTAGGCTCTCCGAGGTAACTCTTGGGTTAAGACAACTGTAAGATGATTTCACTCTGATTTTCTTCGCATCTCATAGGTTGTATTTCTCTCTGGTGGTGGTCAGATTTGCTGATGGTTCATATTTTAGCTAGGAAAAATGCCCCTTGTTGCCATTCTGCTATGTCTGTATACAACCAAAAAATGTCGAGTGGGTTGGGAATAGCTTCCAACAAAGTTGTATCAGTTTCTTGAAGGTCTTCTGTTTGACAGAAATGCCTTTGTCTTTTCTCTCCTTTGCCATCTCCCTAACAGCCCACCTCCTTTTTACAAGGACATGCTGAGGTGTAATTCACAATCGTGTGACTGAATTAAATATGCACAGCTGGAAACATGTGTTTTAATGATACTTTGTTAAGGCATCTCTCTGAACAGGTTTGCAGTTCCAGTAGCCAAGCAATCAGAATGTGATAACAAAGAGGGTTTTGTTGAAAATGCTTGACTTGGGTTTCTGTCAAGCTCAGAGAATGCTCTGACCACTCGCTGCTTTTTAGTGTAGATAGGAAGTATTTGGAGCAGGATGGAGTTGCAGTGGGAAAGTGTTAGATGTGTTCCTGGGGAAAGGACATCTACTTAAATTTTCCTTTGCTCCCCAGCATTGCATAAATCATATGAGAACTGGGGTACAATAAAGAACACATTAAATGACTTTTATTGATGTTTGAAGCATCAAGAATATCCAGCCTTGTATGCTGCAGCCCTCCTCTACTTTCCCACTGAACACAGAAGTTCTGCATTTCTTTCCTCTTTGGATCCATTAGACTCAATGCTTTGGTTATTTCTTGCATTTTATGGTGCTGAACAAACCCCAGCAGCTGGAAGCTGCAAGCCCACCATATTCTGTCACAGCCCCTGTAGCCCACAGCTGCTGGGGTTTGGTATGGGGCTGACTGAATCACAGCCATACCAAGAGCCAATGGCTATTTACAGGTAAGTTGAAACAGATTTATTGACTTCCAGGACACCACAGAAGGCTTGTACCAATTTAAAGGCAGAATTTGGTGTAGCTTGTTGTGAACAATTCTCTAATCTCAGGAATTTCTGCAGTTCTTGTCTCCTACAATTCTTGTCTCTTAAACAGTCAGATCAGGCTCCTTCTCTAGCTTTTGTTTCTCTGTTTTCTGTCCTCTGCCAGAGACTGCTGCTTCTCCTGCTGACAGTCTGCAAGGCTATCCTGGTTCCAGAATTATCACCAAGTTTTCCAAGATGTTACATGAGTAACTTTGGGGTTTTCTCCTGTGAGTGAATTCACACTCTCCACCAGCCCTCCTGCTCTGAGTAGAAGCAAATATATGTTTGAGATGGCACATCTGCAAACAGAGAACACCACTATCAGTCACAGCGGTCTGACTGTGTCTGCAGTGTTCTTGCTGATTCAGGTGTGAAAGCAGAGGTGACAGTATTTTGTAAATACATGAACTTATGTGTGGTCAGAATTCTCATACATGTAATATATGAAAATCTCTTAGTGAAACAGTTGTAGTGTACACTCTCCTTGGCTCCAGTGATTCCCTTCAGCCAGTTTTGAGGTGCTTTCTGTGAGCTGATGAGCTGACATGTACTTCAAAGTGATGGAAAAGAAGGCTCAAAATCAGTGATAGCAAATCTGCGGTGCCTGTCTTGGAGAGCTTGGGCTCTCCAGGATTGTGGGAGTCCCCTAAACACTGTTCTTGTTTTCTTTCTCTCTATATAGGGTAATATCATTTATTCAGGGACGTGGATTGACTGCCTCAGTGCTGACTGTCATGACAAACCATGCCCTGGGAGACTTCTTAAAAATTGAATGCAAAATCTTAAAATGAGAGGGATTGTTCTATTCTTTGTAAGATGTGAAAATGTAGGGATGGCCCCTCATTCAGTGTAAGTACCCAGGTTGCAAAGGAAAAGAATGTGAGGGATGGTGGATTTGTTTTGCCCTGTGACAGATGGGCATAGAGAACTTGGTTTAATGTTCCACAGGTACTGCAACGGAGAATTTCTTGCATCATCCTTTTAAATCTTGGCTCAGTCTGCCAGATGTGGAATGTTTAGAGCCTTGGAAAATGTGGTGTTCAGTAAATCATTTGCATGTTAGTGTATTTGAGGTGGCTGATGAAAAATCTCAGCAGTCAGAAACATATAATGTGCATAAATACATTTCATGTATGACGAGCCCTAGGCCCCAGTGCCAGGTTAGATGTGCTTTGTGTCAGCTGTTGGAGTGTGGTGAGAATTAGAGGTTGAATGTGGTCCTTTGAGTGAAAGGGCATAAAATTAAGGATATATCCAATCCTGATCATTGAATAAATGTTTAGGTACTTGTTCCTGTCTCATCCTACTTATGATCTTTGACTCTTTCTGTGACAGAAGTGCTCTTTGGCAGCTTGGGTATAAGCACCTGCTTTCAGGATGCTCCTTGCCTCATCCATAAACAGAAGCACACAAATGATGCCATTATCTATTCCTTGCTCTTAGCATCACTGTGACATGTTAGCTGATTACATCAGGTAGATGTAACAGAAGAGAATGTTTTCAGGGAGCTGAAACTGTTCGACTGTAGAGTTTGGTCTCCAGGAGTGATCTCATGGTGTGGTCCTGTTCACAAATGGAGTAACTCTCTTAATGTTGGATAGGCACAGGGATTCAGTAATCCCTCCCAGCAGTGAACCTTGATAATCCCGCTGAAGGAAAGCTTCTTCACATCCAGCCTCTGCTTGTTCATGCCTCATTTACCTCTGCCTGTTTATTCTGTATGGCATCTACAGTTTATTGTGATAAACGTGGGTTCAGTGGGAACTTGTAGGCCTAATGAAGGGTTATGGGGACTGAATCAGTTATGATTGTTATGAATCACTGTTTTATTGCTTATATTCAGCATTAAAAATCTTAGGGAGTCTGGAACAAGTTCTGAGCAGTGAAGACCAACACGTCTATCACAGCTTGCTGCTTTGCTTGTTTGCACAGGTTACTGTTACATTTTAATAAATATTCTTGACAAATTGAAATAACAAGTTCGGGTGTTTGGTTTTCTTTGCTGCTTGCTTATTGCTTTCAGGAATGAAATATCACCAGCAATGGTGCTGAAGAAATGTAATATCTAATTAATATTGAATCTTTGCTTGCCAGCTCAACTTCCAAGAGCTGCTGTTTAGAATACCAAGCCAATGCAGAAGTTTCTCCAGTGCAAATCCCTGCATTCTGCCTGCCATGGCAACCGTTTGACACTGGTGGTTCTTCTGAAATTCTGTAGTAAAAGTTTTGATTCCTTTTTCCCTGATAAACTTAAAGGTGATGTAAGCTCTCAGACAAGGGGATAAACAAAGTCTGAGTTGCCAGGTTTTCTCACTTTTTCGTGAGAAATGCAGTGAAATCCCAGTCACCAGGGTTTTTTTACAGAAAAGACAAATATAAAACCTTGTGCTCAGTTATGTCCAAACAAGTGCTTTCTTTTTCAGTAGCAGCTCTTTAAAGTAGAGCATACAGAGTATATTTAGATGTGAAGAGAAAGATTGCAGAGGGGGGGAAGACATTTTTGAAGTGTTATTGAGAGACATTTTGAGATCATCTGGAGTCTGGGAGTTTCCGTAAAGGAAGTTACTCTCAATGAGAGAGGATTAGAAGCACTGTGACAATGAGAGCTATTTGCCACCCCACTGCAGGGCCTGTAAATGCATCTTCTCCTGGTCGTCCCCCAGGCCATAAGGACAGCCTGGGCCTGTAGATTCTCTCTTGCAGGTATCTCCTTGGAGTTGAAGGAAGTTGAAGTTGAAGGAAGGTGCTTGATGTAGTCATTGTCAATGCAAAATCTGGCTGTAAAGTAAGCACCATGTGACAGCCTTACAGCAAGAGATGCTGGTTTCTGTTCATTAGTGCACTTTTGGTGGGTTGTCATTTTCAAGGCCTTTGGAGAGTCTGTGTTGTACCTGACAGCTGCTTGTGTGCTTTGTGAGCCTTTCAGTGCAGCGTGGCTGGCTTGGGGAGTTAAAATAGCACTGTGTTTCCTGCTGAAGTGCCTTCGCTGGTGGTACTGGTGGTAGTTTCTCTTTAGTCATCTCATTCTTCCGTCAGCAGATGTAATGTGACAGGCTACTTGACTTCTAAAATCCCACCAGATCCCTTATTCCTGTTCTTTGGTGGTTTCCTTCCCAGCTTATCTGAGCTCTGCTGAACCCTCCAGCTGGCAGTGTGCAGATGAGCAGGTGCTGCCCAGAGTGTTTGATGGGAGAAATGCAAGGGAAAGGTGCAGGAGCGCAATGCAGCTTCAGGCAAAGGCATCAAGAGGCATTTCTGTCCTTGCAAGAAGTGCTAACCGCTTTTGCCTTTTGAGACTTGTTGTGACCACTGTTACTGTTGCAAAGCTTTTCTCAGTTTTCCCCTTCCTTTCTGGGAGATGAATCAGCAGGGGATAGTACATTTCAGTTGCTTTACCCTGGATGTTTTTGTTCCAGTTTGAGGAATGCAAACTGGTGTTTCAAGTGTGTTTAATGCTAAGTAGAATTCCCCAGCTTTAGTGACAGGATCTGAAGTTCTTTGTGAATTTTATTTAGTGCTTAAGGAGGCTGCTTTGTGAGCTCCGTGTTGTTGCCTTGTAAAAACTGGCACCATTCAAATCTAGATGCTTCTGGGAAAGAAGAATCTTCCTTTTATGACTATTTTAATGTGTTTGATTTGGAAACATCCTTTGAGCTGTGGCCAGAGAGCAGATTTGTTGTCAGCGTTGCAGGCCCCTGTTTGGAGCACCCGCACACAGATGAACTGGGGCTGTGGGGCTCAGGGGCTCAGTGTTTGTGTGCCAGGGTGCTGTCAGAGCAAATGGCTGAGGTGCTGCTAGTGTTACACGCAGTGTTTGCTATGGCTGTAGAAACTACTCTTCGTGGAGCTGGTGGCTTTCCTAGCCTTCCTTTTGACTTGCAATTGAGTACAGTGGGATTTGGAATTGCAACTTCCTCATTGGTGCTCCTTCCCTGTAGTTCAGGTTATGAGTACTGTATTTTTGGAACCTCTGCATGCTGGGAAAAAATCATACTTTTGGTGCTCAATGGTCCTAATTTTGAGGCACACTGAGAATTGTGCAAAAATTATGTGATGTCTTCTGATGTCTCTTTGACAGTCACCTTGTTCATCTCTGTAGTCAGGGGAGGAGGGAGCCAGCGTTAAACATGAGACAAGTAAAGGAAGAGCACAGACCATTGTGGTTATGAGGTACTGGGGTGGCTGGCTGCACGTGCTGGTCTGGAAGAAGGCCAGAACGGCAAGACTTTGACAGCCTTGCTGCAATGGGAACAGGGTTGAGATCTGTGAAATGTTCTAGTCTGAAAGTCAGCTTGCCAGTGAGATGCTTTGCATGTTTGATTGCTGTGCTGGCTGATACCAAACCTACCATCACAAATGTTTTTCACTGGTGCTGGCTGCTCTGCCTTTACCCTTGCAGGGCTTTTTAAGTTCTCAGTAAAAAGGCAAATGGCCATTTGGGCTCTAAATTACACCGATATGGCTCTCCCATCTTGTTTATTTCAGGCCATGTTACAAACTTTGTGAACAAAACGATGTCCTTGTTGTGACTGGTTTGAAGCAAGGTTACAGCATGGGCCACCTGCCCTGGCTTTGCTGCCTTGGGTCCAAATAGGTCAACAAGGGAGAAGTCACTTTAAAAAACAAACAGAAAACCCCACCCCCAAAACAAAAACTCCTTTTAAAAAAACTCTGATGACAGTTCTCAGCCTGTTTAATTCACAGTGGCGTACGCTGGTTGTCTTTCAGAGAAGCACAGAGTCTTAGGAATAACGTACCATTAAAATCTTGGCTTTGGTTGGGAGAACCAGAGGACCACGGCTCCTGAATGGGACAGCTTTTAGGGACAACTGAGAGAGAAGTGATCTGATGCGACCCTTGATGTGAGCCTGCCTGGTTTCTGGAGTGACAGGCTGCTTACCTCACCTCAGCATCAGAAGATGTCATGGAGGGAAATAAGGCAGAGAGATGGTAAATTGTTCATGCCCCAAGAGCAAACTCTGATCTGGGGACACCGACAAGCCATCTGTTTTTCCTTGCCTGCTTCCTTAGCTGGAGGCTTCCTAGCCCTGATTTCTCGTGATGAAGAGATCACAGTGACAGGTAACTCGAGCAGAACTGAGCTCTGTTACTTGCTACTGATATGGGCCTGAAGTCAAGGCTCCTGATGGCTTAGTTTTCTCCTCTTGACTGTGGCCTTTGGCTGATCTACAGACAAAGGGGAAGATGAGGCTGTCTGGGCTGAGTCCTGGCCTCTAATGCTTTGCAGACCGTGGGGCCAGTAAGTTCTGTGGCTGGGGCTGTGGCATCTGCCTGGGTGCCGAGTGGCTAATGGGAGTGCGCAAGAGAGCAAGTCCTTACTGTGGGCCATTTGGCAGTGGGGTCAAAAACCACAACAGCACCTAGCATTTTTAAAGCTTTGAGTGTAGAAGTGCTTGGAGACCTGTGTTTCCTACTGTCTAAAATACTAAAGTACTAAACAGGCCCTCGCCCTGAATCTGCCTGCGCGCAGATGTACCCTGGCTCCTCTACACCAAGGGATGTGGCTGGGTAAGTGGCTCTTTGGAGAAGAGAGTTCCTGACACGGTAGTAGAGAATTTACCATCAGACTGCTCCGGAGGGGAGTGAGGAGGAACAAGCAGGCTGTCATTCGCTGGGTGGTTGCTGGGACCTGGTCACGTGCAGCTGTGATATTCGTACTTGCTGTGGAGACTCACAGCTCCAACCTGATGCTGCTGCCACTGCGTTTGGGGATGCTTTACTGCAGGCTGGGGCATGGATGTGGTGGAGGAGAGAACAGGGGAGAGACTGAAGGTTATGGTTCAGGCAAGGAGAAAACGTGTGCTTTGAGGCATTTTATTCAACCCTTTCATGCTCACTGACTGGTGCCTGTAACAGAGTTAGCAACCACTGCAAGGATTTCTCCGACTGCTGGCAGGCTTGGTGCTGTCCTTGTTCTTGCAGCTGGCTGCAGCACTGTCAGCTTGGGAGGGACATGCTGGTACAGATGCAAGCAGAGATGTGCTGCTCTGTGTCTAGGGCCAACCTGTGGACAGATCAGGAGTTCTTTAGCTCTGATGGTCCTTCTCATCTCCTGGCTATTTTGTGCAGCTCCCACAGGTCCCAGAGGGTTTGGGGGCAGTTGGGAATGGTTCCTGGCAGGCAGGAAAAGTGTTCCCATAGCACGCCTAGAATAGCCAGTCCCGGGGATCAGCCTGCTGTGTGACGAGCGTTGCTGTCTGGGGCTGGGGGCCAATGAGAAGAAGGCAGGTTGCATAAGGGAGCAATGAGCAAGGGAGGGAATAGCTGCTAGGATTGTTCTAGCTCAAAGTCTCTCTTCTTCATCCCCGACCCACAGTTTGTTTTTGCTTTCCTCCCCCCAGAGTCTCCTTTTGGTTTAGGGCATGATTCATTTACTCATTTGTGTAAATGCTTTTGTTCCAATCTGGGAGGCACATGATGGGGAGCTACTCTCCACCCTGGCTGGCTCATGTGAGCTTAGTGGGTTGAGCCTTTGTTTTGTTGCTGGCTAGCTGCAAAATGAAGCCCTAGCTACAGAAAAGGCTTGACCAGCTGGTCTCCTAAAGGCTTCCTCTCACTGACATGTGCTGCTTTTGTTGGAGCACATGGGTATCTTGTGCAGGCTTGCTAGACCCACAGCTGCCACTGGCCTTTGGTCAGATGGATGTAGCTATGCCTGGTCTGTCTGCATCCCTTGCTGTTTGTTCTTTGGAAGTGGTGCCTCTGGCTATTCCAGTTGCTACTAAATTAGTGCAACAAATACCAGATGTGTTTGTCATCTGTAATGTAGGAAATGTAGTTCTGATGGTCTGTCACAGGAGCTTTACACTACTTGCTGACTTTAGTCTTTAAAGCTAATAAAACACCTTCCTGTTGCCTCAAAACTTAAAAAAACATTAGTCAAACCTAATCCACCAGTACCGTGGGCTCTTTTGCTGATGCTCCCTTTGGTGTCTGGATGCCATGCGGTCCTGGATGCTGGGTTTGAAAGAGGCAAGCCAGGAGAGGAGTGTTTAACTAGAGTTGCTCCTGTGCTTGGCTTTGCAGGCAGTGTGGTGTGAACGTGTAAGTAAGTTTGTCTCATTCCTTTGCACTCTATTGCCTACCTGAGAAACAGAACTAATCCCTGATTTGCTCTCTACAGTCACATAGCAATGTCTTGGCTCACCGAAGGAAGGCACATCTCGGCATTTTCCAATTTATATGTTGGATTAGACTATCTAAGCTTGGATGCACTTTAATCTCTGGTCATATTAACTGCGTGCTGCTCAAATAGTATATGTGCCCATGCAGAATTTTAGGATCCTTTCAAAATTATGCAGGTCTGCAAAATTTTGACACCCCTGCCTGTTTTGCAGGCTCGGTTTGGAGCAGGTATGTTTGTAATGTGTTTCAAGAGAGCAGGAAAGTATTTCAGCTGTAAAAGGGTGGTATCTGGCTGTGCACGTGTGTCAATGGTCCTGGGTAGAGCCTGTTGCATAAAATAAGCTGCCATCCTCTTACCTGTCTGAACAAGGCCTGCTTGCTACAGCACTTCTATGGATCTTGGTCCCTAGAATCTTAAGAGCTTAATTCCCTGTGTTAGTGCAGGGAAGAGGATTTCAAGATCCTTGAGAACAAGAACAATGAAAATACTTGCTCTAGAGTGGTTTCCTGGGTTGTTAAAGCTTACTTGAATGGATCTGTAGGCAGAACAGCTGGTAGAGGTTGTCTCCTCATTGATTGTGTTCCTGCTTCAGACCTTACCTGAGAAGGGGACTGAGATGAGATAATTTTGAGAGGATTAGCTCAAAGCTTAGGAAAGTGAGGAAGCTCTCTTACTATGGCCTCTGCCACTAACACCCTTGCGTAGAGGCCTCACTCCAGTCCTTGAGGTCAGCTCTTCTCCACACGCTGACTCTCCTAGGCCAGCACAGAGCCCTCCCTTCAGTGTATGAGAGCAGCAATGAGTACACCCGTGTGCTCTCCGTCCTTCCCGGTCATGAGCAAAGCAGGCACAGGAAACTGCTTGTGCAGTTGGTTGTTCATGCACTGCATGCATTCATACCTTAAGCAGCTGTCTCTGAAAAATGCTGTGCAGGGCTTCTGGCTCCAGCCTCTTCTGCGTAGACGCCCCTGTAGCTATGTGCAGAATGGCTCTGTGTGCCCAGGGAAATGTGTGTGTAGGCAGGTGTCTCTCTCCACTTCTCCCCCAAGTAGCTTGCGATTTATTTTGGGACTGACTTGCGTGTAAAGTGTCAGCTCGGAGCAAAACACTTGAAGTGGTGGTTGAAAGCATCGGGGTAGGAGACTGCTTGCTGTCCTGAAATGCTGAAGTAACTTGCGGGAGGTGAAACCATCCAGTGGCCGAATGGAGACCAATTCCTTCCTTGTAGCTGTTGGCTGTTTGAGGCTCATAGACCTCAGAGGAGAACACTCTTGGTATTAAGTGTTTTCTCTAGGAACAACATCTTCAGAGCTTTTGATCTGGACAGAGGATAGCTGTGTAGTGAGCCTTCCTGCCCTGGCTCCCATCTTGTACTTGGAGTCCTTTATGGCTATGGATGCATCTTTTTATTCTCGACTTCTGTGGGGCTTAATTAAAATACAGGTCTTCAATTTTTAATTTTTCCTTCCTGTTGATTTGACTGTCTCTGCGTGAGCGAGGTCTCAGTGCAATTACTGTGCTCCCTGGGAAGACACAGACATTTATTTCAGTGAGGCAGACTCTCTTGGAGGGGGTTTATTTTCATGATCTTCCTACTCAGAGGGATGCAAAAGCAAAACATCCACTGAGTAAAGAATGCGACACTTTATCTGGTTGTTCTAGGAATGTTTGCTGGATCTCAATTACCAAAATGTTATGTTCTTTGCAGATAACTGCCTCCTGGAGCAAAGAGCTCCTGATGAAGGTATTCAGTACAACTTGCATTAGCAGGGCGAGTCGAAGCCATTGGGTCAGGTCCAGATTTCCTCTTTTAAAGTGTGTTCTTGCAGTAGTGATATAAAAAGATGAAGAGTTTTATTCTTGTAGAATGCATTAAGCTGTCTCATGATTTGTTAACCGGAGAACAGGGTCAGGCAAGGGCCTTGTGCCCTGTCACCATGAGGGGGGCATATGTGACTGGAGGGGACCCAAGGTCCTCGTCAGGCACTGCCTGCTGCTGTGAGGGACCTAGCTGGACTCCGAGCAGGGACATCTACTTTGAAAGAGTGGAAATCTTGGCTCTCACATTTCCCTTGCTTCAGCTAACATTACGTCTGCTAGCTGATCATGCTTTGTGCAATCATAGGTCACTGCTGATACAAACACGCAAAGAAGGGGTTTGTCTTGAACCTCCTATATTGCTGTCCCAAGCTTTTGATAGAGCACTCAAAATATTTGAGGCTCTTTCAGCTCCAGACTTGAGGCTTCCTTATTTCCCCTTGTGTGTCTGTGCTGCAGGCTATTTTCCCTGTGTTCACAGAGGTCAAATATGTATGTGTGTGAGACTTCCCAACTAGCAGGCACATGGACCAAAATGCTTCGTGAGACCGTCTCCTTCCTGGTTCCTGAGATTTAGCAGGAGTACAGCTAAACCAAGGCAGAAAGTAAGTGTGTGGGAGGAGATGCCACTGTTATTAGAGGCAGTGGTGGCTTGCTGTACCTGTGGGTGTGGGCACGTCATCCTGTGTTGGTGGTAGGGGCACCACACTGGCTCTGGATGCAGTGACATGCGGGAATATGCCTTTTTATGATTATTTGAGTAAGGTATGGCCTCTTTCTGCCATGTATTCTGAAGGTTGTTTTGATTTGATTTGTAAGCTGCAAACTTAGACAGAAGACCCAAAACAGTCAGTGTGTTGAAGCAAGAGTGATTTGGTGGGATTTAAACTCTGTTTTTAGCCCTCATCACCCAATGGAGAACACAAACGTTTTGTTGCTGTTTGTCTAAAGCACCTTCTAGTACCAGCAGCCCATCAATGGGGGATAAAGAAAGCAGATGCATCCCATATATTTTTAAACTGCTTTTATTTTTCTGATCGATGTAAAGAAGGCTTTTACTTATTTCCATTTTTTTTTCCAGGCAGCAAGTGTTCCACAGGGCTTGATCAAAGCTCACAAATGGGGAATTGAAGGAATGCCTGGCGGAGAGCAGAACGCCCTCCTTGTAGAACGCCCTCCTTGTGCTCTGCTGAGAACACTATTGTTTCTTCCCCTACCTTTTTCATCCTTGAGCTCTGGCCTGAGAGAAAAGGCCTTTGTTCCTTGCCTGTCAGCTGAGACAATGCCACTGTGTTGTCCTACCTCTGTTCTCAGCGCTTGACCACCCAAGCTCTGTGGGTTTTGGCAAGCTGAGCATGATTGTCCTCCAGCTACAGTGTTACAAAGAAAATAAATGTGATCACAGCCCCCTTCCTCCAAATCCTGGCTTAGCTGCTTCTCGACAGCGACCGTGTTTGCCTGTTTGTTTCAGGATGCAGAGGGAAAGCTGGCAGCCTCTCCAGCACTCTGCATTGAGGGAAGTGGCTTCGCTTGACTTCCCGTGCACTGGACACGTGTGTGCAGTTGAATGCACTGGCCTGTGCTCTCCTGCTTCCTCAGGTGCCTACTTCACTCTGGGGGACACTCTGGCCATGGGTGAAAGCACGCTCAGCCTCCTCTGCACCAGCCCAGCCCAGTTGGCCTTGCCTGCTCCTGCCCTCCCTCTGCTGGCACCCAGCTCCTCTAGGCTCTCGCTCTCTAGCATGTTTGTCTCGCTGACATCGCACACAGCTGCTGCTGGTGTGATAGAGGGCAATGGAGGCCCAGACACACCCAGTTTTTCCACATTCCCTGTAATTTCTCTGCATCTCTGGCTGCACTGTATTCTGATGCAAAACTCTGCAAAGGAGAGACCTTTTAGCTCTCCTTCTCTTGGTTTCTGGGAGACTGATAGCAGGAACCAATGCTTTGCAAATAGGCAGGGAGAGCAAATAGCATGGGCTGGGGTGGAGAAGAGGCTGGCAAGGACAGATTTGGAGAGATGCTTGAGTGAAGACTGTATTAGCTAAGACTTGCTGTTCCCTGTTCTGAGCCCTGCATGTGAGGGCAGAGTTCAGGCACAGCCACAGGTGTTTCTGGATAAGGCAGACAGCAGTTACTTCAATGTCTGCTGCTGCATTCCCTCCTGTTGGGAAATGCCTTTAGCTGCATCCCTCCTGCGGTTTTGCACCCAGGCTGGTTGCGTTTACCTTCAGGAAAAAAGTGTTTAAGCTTCCCACTGTGGTGCAGGTGCATGTTGCCCTTGCAGTGGTGGTGTGCCAGGTTCCTGGTACCAGTGTGGTGTCCTGTAGTTAAAATGCAGGCTTCAGTTAATGACACTTGAGCTACTGCTGCTGCTACTGGGCTTGGCCCCTTCATGAACAGCCCTGATGTTAACACTTCACCTGGCAGAAGCTCTGCAGTGGTTTTTAGAGGAGCCGATGCTGAGGCTTGCTAACATCCCA
The DNA here is from genome assembly GCA_033558185.1 of Dromococcyx pavoninus. Taxonomy (NCBI): domain Eukaryota; kingdom Metazoa; phylum Chordata; class Aves; order Cuculiformes; family Neomorphidae; genus Dromococcyx; species Dromococcyx pavoninus. The sequence goes on along the minus strand of JAUMJL010000190.1, from coordinate 807,094 downwards.
TGGCAGTGACAGTGCCAATATTGTGGCCCTGTTGCCTCAGAGCCTTAGCTCAGCTGCACCTAGTGCAAGCTTTATCCCCTTCCTATGCTCCCTGTGCTGGAAGGCAGAAGTGCAAACAGCTTTGACCAGAACAATGTAGCATTGCCTGGGTAAAGAATGTGATTTACTTGCATATGCGTGGCATGTGAACAGCAGGGCCAGAGGGCACCACTTGAGTCCTCTCCTTCTTTCTTTTTCTTTTTTTCCCTTTCCCATTAGAGATGCCTGAGCCACTTGCTAGCACTTTTGTTTGGGGGTGAGGAGGGGAATGTGTGGGTTGACAAAAGGAGGTGGGAGTGAGATCTTTGGGAGCCAGGAGTCTGAAACTGAAAAAGCCAACTAACTAGGAAAGCTTTGTAGACAAGTTTAAAATTAGACTGACCCAGTGCTTTTATGTTGCTGGAATTTTATTCCTCTGACCCTAAAGTTTTGGTCTGACTCAGAGCAAGAGTTCCCAGGCTGTGGTCGGTGGAAGACTGTGCTGTGAGGTGCCGTCATATGGCCATGTATCTGTACCTCCTGTCCACCTCCCTGTCCTTGTGAAAGGTTGGAGAAATTCCACCTGAAAGGCCAGGGGAACCTCAGATGTTTCTGCTGTCTTGATGTCTGTATCAGTGTGTGGCTTGTGTCCAGAGCCTGTTTGCCACAAACTGAGATACCGCTGTGTGTAAAAGCTGTTCAGAGCTTTTCCGTTTTCAGGCATGATTGTAACTGTTTCTCTTCTGTTCCTGTTTGCAGGTTGTGCAGCTTGACATTAAAGAAACTGGTAGTCTTAAAGGAATTGGATAAGGAGCTTATTTCTGGGGTCATTGCTGTCAAAATGCAGGTAATTGCTGCTCAGTTCTAAGAACTAAATATGTTGTTTGGCTAAAAATACTGGCAAATGCCTAAACTGAGCTTCACATGAGCGTCCATTGCAGCCACAGGCTTCTTCCCAAGTATATCAGGGCATTCTGCATGTGTGGACAGCCTCTTCTGATCCTTCCCCCACATTCTTACTGCATTTCACTGTTGTAAGCAAATAATATTGTTTGCTGAGAGCTCAGCATGAGCTTATCTCCATGTAAAAATGCTCTTTACGTATCATTATGCTAACTTATCACCTCTTCTTCCTGAGCTGTCACTAAATCCAAGCCTGGTTCTCTCTTTAACATGCTTCAGTTCAACTCATGGCTGAATGTCTTGGGAACTTGTTCCTGGTTTGGTGGCATCTGGAGTCTGAGCCTTTCCCTGCTGATGGGCAGCTCCGCTAACCAGTTCAAGTCGTTTTATAGCCAGGTGCTTGGCAGTGAATTTGTAGTGTGCCTGTACATTTTAATTTGTTTCTATAAAATACAGCTGTCATCCTGGGTAAATAACCCACTTCACAGCGTATGTTTGTGCCATTTAATTAGGTGCCTACATGTAGGTCACCCTGCCTGGAGGCAGGCTAGGAAGGAAGAGGACTCGGTTCCACAGTGCGTCATCTGTTCAGCTCACATGCTCCCACCACTGCAAATGCTGGAGAATGTAATGGGTAAAAGCCTAGCAGATCTATAAGTAGAAAAATACCATTAACTGTGCTGAACAGCAGCTGCTTTTCAAATAAAGAACCAGGCACAGCCCTGTAGAGAGGTGTGTCAAGGCACACAAAATATGGCTTGGAAGGTGAAATCATGAAGGCTATATGGTGCAATAACGTGCAGCTGAGGATTTAACCTGCACATCTCATCTCTGTAAGCGATCCAGTTAGCGTAAAAATGTGTTGTTCTTTGTTGGAGGGGGTTCACATACCCACAGCATGGAGCAGAAAGGCAGGTGGTCCTTTCACACACCTGGATTCATGGGAACCTCAGCAGAAGCACAGCTGTGGATTCCCAGGCTGTCTGATATTGTGTATCAGGGCTGTAGGCTTTCCGTGTATTTGTGCTCATAGATAGTGGGTGCATCATTGCAAGGCCCGGAGGCTTGTCAGGCAATCATCCATGCCCAGAGCATGTCAGACTTGGGCTGAAGAATGCAGTAGCTTTGCTTGAGCAAAACCTTTTCCTGTCCAGTTTACTGTTGACTGCTTACACTTTCTATGGGTGAAAACTTGCCCCAGACCTGCACATCCAAAGGGACCTTGCTGTCTCTTTTGGGTACACGTTGCTACAGTAATTCAGATGTTCGAACCTGAGCAGTTCTTCTGCGGTTCTCTCAGGACAGGTTGCTGAAGAACTGGAAGACAAAAGGATCTGCTAAGTCCCAGGCCACAGCTCACATCCCCAGGCCATCCTTTTTTTACCCTTGATATGTCTGTCCGGTTGACCTAGGTTTGACAGTGGCTGGAATGACCAGTGTCCCAGCATGCCTCAGCTTGGGTGTACTCCATGCTGGATCAACACCCATATTTCTTTGTCATGTAGCTGTTTGATGGGTGGTCAGTAGCACTGCAGCTGTCTGAGACACAAGCAGATTTGAAGCCCAGTTATTAAAAGTCCTTTTAAAGCTTCCAGGTTATGGTGATGATGCTGACAAGCGCTTTCAGGGACACTTAATTTGCCAGCACTCAGGTTTCTGACATTGCAATTGTTTGAGGCAGGTGATACTTGATCATCAAATATATGATCTCTGTCAAATGACTCTGCCTTTATATTGCAGGAGAGGTGTCAGGTGCTGGAGTCCTTCCAGAAGGGGTGACTGAATTCAGACCTAATGAGAGCATCCTGCCTGTATTTCCCATGTCTCCTTGCAGCCTCCTGAACAGTGATGTTCAAAGAGTTGTCAACTGTATTTCCCGAGCCATTGCTGTTTATGTGCTGCGGTTTATGTGCTGCAGTCTTTTAAAAGCAGCTGTACTTGGGCTTTCATTAGATTTCCAGTTGCATAACAAGTAAAGCAAGATAGCTGCTATTAGGAGCTTTGCATCAGTGGAACAGATGCTGCTGTTGCCAGCTGTGAGGATAGCCGAGCATTACTTGCTGCTTTTCCTGGGGGAAGCACTTTGTTTTCCCACCCTGTGCTCCTGTCTATCTTCTGATCTGCTGGTGCTTCTGCACCTCGGCTTTTCCACAGAGGAGCCAGTGCTGAGTTGTGCAGGAGCTGAGGCACCACTGCAAATGGCAGCATTTGCTTTGGCTGCCCAAGCGACACATTTGAGGAGGAAGGGATGTAAACGGGTCTCTGCCTTTCTCTCATCTCAGGATGCTGTTTAGGGCTGAGGTAGGCAAACCAGAATTTTTTTTGTATGTGGCTGGGAGGTGTTTACCCCCAGTCTGTTTTTGGTTTCCCTGATGCTGCTTTTTTTGAGAGCTACAATTCTGTGCTTCTGGGAGATAAGCCTGTCTGGACAAAGCCAGATCTGCAGCCTCAGCAGAACACTGAGCCAGGGACCTCTGAAAGTTACCACTGTGTTTGAACAGTGCAGAAGGATTTGCTAAGCAGCACTGTGTTGTGCTGTCCTGCTAGTTTGCCCTGAAATGAAATGCTCACACAGTAAACAGCCTGGTAACGTGGTTAGCGTACGGCAGCCCAAACACGGTGTGGGTTTGGAGTCACCCTGTAGCACTCTTGAGTCTCCGGACTCCACTGCGATGCTTAGTGGATTTTTCTCTTTTATAACCCAACCTCTTGCAGTTGTTTCAACAGGTTAAAATCCCCCTTTATCCAGAGTAAAGAAAGAAAGACAGACCAAGTCAGTCTCTGTTGTTAGCTGTGGCATAAACATAATGCTGCAGCCTCCAAACGCAGGAGACGGTAGTCAGCCTGGTACCTGTTGGCTGATGTGGACATACCAGACTTAAGCTTGAGGGATGGGAGTTGACTCATGGCTTTTGAATGCTGGGGTTTGGCAGAACAAAAGCTGCTTTGTTGCAATTAGGGACAGTAAATATGCCCAAATCTTTATTAGTCAACTATCTCCCTTTCATCTCATTAATATTTCACAGAAGTGCAAGGTCAGACTCATCCATTCATTTTATCTGCAGCAGTCCTAGACAGTGTTTCCTGGTTTCTAGTAAATAGGGCTGGGTGAGATGTAAGGGCTGGCTGCTGAGGAGTTCACCTGCTGTTGTTTCTGTACAGGGCTCCAAGCGCATCCTGCGGTCTCATGAGATTGTATTGCCCCCGAGTGGACATGTGGAGACGGAGCTTGCGCTGACCTTCTCGCTGCAGGTAAGGCAGGATGTGGCCCTGGGGCACGTGTGCTTGCAGGTGAAGATCCTGCTAGGGCTGCCAGAGATGCTTGTTCTTAAGGCAGTCCCAGCCACTTCCAGGGAGCTATTTGAGCTCTTTTGTCTTGTCTGTGGGCGGTCACCTGTGGAGAATTCGAGCAAAAATGGCCCAGATGCTTCCATCATCTTCCAGGGAAAAGTTCACTAGTGAAGCTGCCATATAAACCCTTAAAATGGTTCTTGGGGCCAACCCTGCATCACGGAAGGCAGATCTCTAATCCTGACTTCTCTGGGGGGAACAGGCAGGTTAGGCACTAGCTGCAATTTGTGTGTCTTCAATGCAGCACCCAAATCTGTCTGAATTGCCTCTGGGCATTGAGGGCCTGGAGCAGGGTGCTGGTTCATAGTGTTGGGGAACCTTCCTTGTTGTGCATCATGTGTTTGGAGCCCAGAATGACAAGGGTTTTGCTGCAGGCTGTCGTCTTCATGTTATGGCTGTGGCAGGAACTGGAGCACAGCAGGATGGCTCTTCTTTGCCTTTTGTTGCCTTCCTTGTTAGTGGGCGTGGGAGGGTGCCAGCCATGGGGGGTGGCATGGAGCATCATGCTGATTGAAGGCAGTAGTAGGAGTAGGACAGGTGACCCTCTGATTCAGAGCTGCCCGAGGAGGCATCATTTGGAGAAGCAGGAGCAGTATGCAGACAGTTACTCCTGGCTCTAGAGTCATAAGAACAGCTGGGAATCGGAGCAACTGTATTTTATTGGTTCCTCTTTTCCTCAGAGTGTGCTTAGAGCCCTCTTGAGCAGGGAAATAAGGTAAACAGAGGCTGGATTGCTGCAAGCAACAGAGGATCCTGCAAGTATAGAGCAGAGCCAGCCAGACACTTGGAAGCATTTGTATCTGGATTATCTGTGGTTTGGAGTTTTTGATTAGAACTTGAAGTTTGATCTGGTAAGGAGAGAGGCTCAAGTGACAGAATGAAACAGCCTGGTTGTCACTCTGACCTCTGTAGACTTGAAGCAGATAAGATTTCATTGCAGATGGATGGATGATAATCTGTGGCTGCCCAGGCAGTTACAGAGTTGGTGGCTGCTTCTGCTTCTCTCCTGATGCAGCCCACAGACTGGGTTAACTGCAGCATTGCATCCCCTTCTTTGTGATCAGGATAACAAAGCCAGGTGCTTAGGTTCTGAGATTGCACCTTTCCCATGGCTGGGAGCAGAGCTGTAAGATGAGCCAGGTCTCCCTCTGCTAGTCCTGTGTCAGCAAGGAGCAAGTATTTCTGCAGATCTTTTTGGAATTTCTTGTGAATATGGGCTTTTTTTCGGAGTCTTGGAGATTGCAGAGCATTGACTTTAACTCTGTTTCACCTGAAGGGGCTGGGAATTGAGCTGTAATAGGAGAAGGAGATATTTGTGACACTAGCCTTCAGAAGAGGTGAGCAAACTTAATGCAGAGATGTGTTGCTGAGCCACAAAGTAAAAGCATGGATGTCACAGCACAAGAAGATCTCAGTGTGTTGCAGCAGCCAGTGTCTCCATAGCTCACTATCAGCTCTTCAAACCATATGCCTTGCTCTGGGTGCACAACCCCTTGTATCTGCAGTCACCACCTTCTCAGCTGCTTCTTGTGGATGAAATTCTTGTCCCTTGCACAGAGCATTTCCTTGTCAGCACAGAGCTAGGAAGGTGACGGTGCAGGCTGGCAGAACAGTGAGCAGCCCATTGTGTCTGGCAGACCTCTGCTCAAACAGAAGGGAGGAGTTTCCTGTTGCTTTGTTACACAGCTGAGATAAGACTGGAGTTGTTGGTGTGCCCGATCCTGTTTTGCATTGCCAGCTAGGGCTAGCACGGTGGGAGCCGTTCTGGCAGGTGAGCTGCCATCACCCTTACTGCTGGAGTGTCTTCTTCTCCTGACCCACTGTGGGTTTCACAGCATCAAGTGAAGTTGCCCACATATACCAAGAACAACATCATAGTTCTCTGGAACACTTAATTCCCGTGTTTATGCTGATAAACCTTTCCAGATGGAAGGTATTACATCATCAGGACTTCAGAAAGTCCGTCTTGCCCTGACTCTTGCTGTTCTGGTGCGTGTGATGGCTCCCCTCCTCACCCCTAGGAGGTACCTTGGTGTGCTTGGTGCTTCCTCTAAAAGTCTTGTTTTCAAATGTTTTGAGCCAAATTAGTTTTGTTTTCCACTTCAGTCCCTGTCATGGACTGACGATTACTGAAAAGTTATGGTCAGAACTGTTCTGCAGTCTCAGGAAGCCATGTTTGGGTTAGAAAGAGATCATCTGTGCATTGAAAATGGCTTGGCTTTTCTTCTAGAGGCCCTGGCTTCTAACAGAGGAGCTGAGTGGCCTGAGTCTCTTGGTGCTTTTCTTTTATCATGTCTGTGATTGCTCATCAGAGGTGGCCAGGCATACACCTCTGAAAACCAGAAACCTGCACATGTGTGGACCTCAACCATCCAATTTAGTCACTGAAAACTGTACATGTTGAAATCAGGGTGGTCTGGGATCAAACATGACTTTGAACTTTAGTTGCAGGCTCTACTTGAGCTGCCCTGATGTGGCCCAAGTGCCTTGAGCTGAGCAAGGAGTCCCTCTGCCCTCCTACTTTTCCAGCCCATGGAAGAGCTGCAGAGACAGGGAAAGGGTAGATTTGAGTGCAAAAGGTGCTTCTGGCTTTTTGAGCCCCTCTTGCCCCTTCTCCCCAGTAACTTTCTTCCATCTTTGTTTAGGGGTGTTGCAGGTCTGTAAAGTTGCAGGCTCCATTTGGGTCTGGATGCAGGTGTGTTTTGAGGTTGTCTTTTAATTACGTTCCTCTCTTCTGCAGAGCTGCTTCCTTATCCAATGCACAGTAGATCTTGCCCTTGCAGAGCAACCAGGTAATTAGTATTCTGCTTGTTTGTGTGGCCACTGCTCCCAGCTCTCTGCGTAGCAGTCAGGCTTGCTCTGGACTACAAATTAGTATCTCGGGGTTTCTGGTGGCATTCAGCATTTGTATTTATCAAACATCTTGATAGGAAGTAACCCCAAGGGAAGCAAAACGCAAAGTGTAGGTCTTGCCTGCTGAAGAAGTGTCTTTTACTTGAGAAGGTCCTATTTTAGATCCCCGCAATTAGATTCTCCTGTCTGCAGGTTGCTTAGTGCTATGTATTTTGTATATTTGGAGCACGTGTCCCATTCACCTCTCTTCTCAGGATGGGCTCAAACTACCTGCCCAGGTGGCTGCTGTATCTTTTCTTGAAGAGTGCTCTGCCACTGCACAGCTGCTTCCTCGCGCAGTCGGCGAGTTGGGCCCTGGGGACTGTAAGTGCTCTGGCAGGGCCTGCCTGCGCTGATACGCTGTGCAGATGAGCAGGGTGAGCTGCAATAGGGTGGCCATCCCCACTCTTTCCCTCATAGCATTTGCTTGACCTCAGAGTCTCTCTGTTCTCGGGGAGTTTTGGGAGTGATGTATGAAGAGATGTGGGATAATGAAAGATTGTCCACTGAGTGCAAGTTAGCTGTGGGCACTTCTAAAAGCTCTGGGTTAATCCCTAGGAATGTTGTGAAGCAGGCAGCTTGGGAGATGTTGAGAGATGTAATAAACTTTTCCAATATCTTTCCAACTGCAGTACCCTCACTTCTTGAAGAGAGAAGGCAACAAGCTTCAGATCATGCTGCAGCGGCGAAAGCGGTACAAGAACCGAACCATTTTAGGCTACAAGACTCTGGCTGTGGGGTCTATCAACATGGCTGAGGTGAGCAGCATTTGACATGATCTCTGTTTACAGAGGTGGACATTTTCCCTTTCTCTTTGCTTTAAACCCAGCATTGTCACTTTCCTCATTGAGAAGTACCTGGCGGGATTTCACGTAGCTGTCTTAATCGCAGTAATCAGTATTCACAGGGCAGTATTTAGAAAGATTTTGCTACTGAGTAATAATATTTTACATCTGGATAATATCTTCAGAGCTAAACATTTCATGGTGCTTATTGCCTTATGAGAGTTTTGATGTTGTTGAGTGGGTTGTTTTTTTTCGAGTTAGAGAGTCCAGATCACTTCACCTTTGCCTTCAGGACGCTTGAACTTAAATCAGCACAATAAAAAATAGACAGTCAGGACTTGAGCCTATTCCACTTAGGAAAGGGGTGGAAGCAACAGCCCAACTGAAGTGCATTTACATTAATGCATGCAGCTTGGGCAAAAACCAAGGGGAGATGGAAGCAATTGTAAGGCTAGAAAATGATATAATTACCATCATGGAAACGTGGTGGGATGATTCATACAACCGGAGTGCTGCCATGGGTGGCTATAAACTCTTCAGGCAGCACGGGCTGGGAAAGAGAGGTGATGGGATTGCCCTCTATGTTAGGGAAAGGTTTGATTGTGTTGAAATAAAATATGCTAATGATAGGGTGGAGTGCTTGTGGGTTAAAATCAGTGGAATGCACAGTAAGTCAGACATAGTGGTGGCAGTCTGTTATTGTCCACCCAGCCAGGACAAGGAAATCAATGAGCTCTTCGAGCAGCTGGGAATCTCACAATTGCTGGCCCTCGTTCTTGTGGGAGGCTTCAACCTTCCAGATGTGTGCTGGACACAGCAGAAAGGAAACAGTCTAGGAGGGTCGGAAGGAGGATCCGGGGAACTCCAGACCTGTCAGTCTGACTTCGGTACTGGGGAAGGTCATGGAGCAGATCATATTGAATGCTGTCACACAGCACATGCAGGACAGCCAGGTGACCAGACCCAGTCAACATGGGTTTATGAAAGGCAGGTCCTGCCTTGTATGACAAGGTTGCCCAGCTAATAGGCGAGGGGAAGGCTGTGGATATGGTGTACCTGGACTTTTGCAAAGCCTTTAACACTATTTCTCACAGTATTCTGATTGAGAAACTGGCTGCCATTGGCCTGGACAGGCACAGCCTCTGCTGGGTGAAAAACTGTCTGGATGGCCGAGCCCAGAGGGTCGTTGTAAATGGAGTTAAATCCAGTTGGAGGCCAGTCATGAGTGGTGTTCCCCGGGGCTCAGTGCTGGATCCAGTCCTGTTCGATATATTTATCAGTGATCTGGATGAAGGGATTGAGTGCACCCTTAGCAAGTTTGCAGATGACACCAAGCTGGGTCGAAGTGTTGATCTGCTTGAAGGAAGGGAGGCTCTGCAGAGGGATCTGGACAGGTTGGATTGATGGGCTGAGACCAACGGGATGAGGTTTAACAAGACCAAATGCTGAGTCCTGCACTTGGGGCACAACAACCCCCTGCAGTGTTACAGGCTTGGGGAAGAATGGCTGGAGAGCTGCCTGGCGGAGAAGGACCTGGAGATGTTGATTGACAACTGGCTGAATATGAGCCATCAGTGGCCCAGGTGGCCAAGAAGGCCAATGGCATTTTGGCCTGTGTCAGAAACAGCGTGCCCAACAGGAGCAGGGAAGTGATTGTGTCCCGTACTCGGCCCTTGTACCTCGAGTGCTGTGTTCAGTTCTGGACCTCTCAGTATAAGAAGGACATTGAGGTGTTGGAGCGCGGCCAGAGAAGGGGAACGAGGCTGAGGAAGGGGCTGGAGAACAAGTCCTACAAGGAATGGCTGAGGGAACTGGGGGGTTGTTTAGCCTAGAGAAGAGGAGGCTGAGGGGAGACCTAATCGCTGTCTACATCTGCCTGAAAGGAGGCTGTGGCAGAGCGAGTGTTGATCTCTTCTCCCCAGTGACAGGTGATAGGACAAGGGGAAATGGCCATAAGTTGCACCAGAGGAGATTCAGACTGGATATTGGGAAGAATTTCTTTTCCAGTATGGCAGTCAGTCACTGGCACAGCTGCCCAGGGAGGTGGTTGAGTCACCATCCCTGGAGGTGTTTAAAAAACCAGGCAGATGAGTTTCTTGGGGATCTGGTTCAGTAGTGGACAGGTACAGTTGGACCCAATGGTCTGAAAGGTCTTTTTCAACTGGAAGATTCTATGATAAGTTTAAAATTAGTAAGTATTCTTTTCTGTGTCACTTGGGCAAATTTTCCAAGCCTAAGAAATGTTCAAGTTAAAGCAAGGTTCACTGTGCTTCTCTGTGCCACTGAATGAGAGTTTAGGATCAAGTAGTTTCTATCATTTTGTTTGAAATACCCTTTGGAATTCTTATTTCAAGGTTGGTAGTTTAGGTGGAGTTCATGAGAGTCAAGTGATAAAGATTTCCAGATTTATATCTGAAAATTAATGCTGGAATTAAGTATGGATGAATTATTCACTAAGGCTTTCTGAATGGTTTAGCTCCATGCTTCATTATTTCATGCCTTGTTTAATCTCTGCTGGTTTTGTTTGAGTATTTAGAGATGGGCTTAGCAGTAGCAAGTTCAGCTTAACACCAGTATTCTTCATCAGATTGTGTTCTGTCAACAAATCATTTCCATCCAAAATAAGCTAGTGTCATGCTATGGTGAGTTATTACTATATTAAATAATTCGTTATAAAGACCACTCCTTTTGTATGAGTTCAGCTTCCCTTAGACATGCAGTAATTGCTGAACTCCCCATTTGAAATGGCCAAATTCTGATTTGTGGTATTGTGGCTGACTTTTTCTGTACCATGTTTGGTTTGCTTAAGAACTAGAAATTAAATACTGCTGTAAGGCAGCAAACATGTGGGCCCATTAATTAGACCTGTCAAGGAGCTTCTAAGCATTGGGCATTTACTGCAGCTGCCTGTGGTTTCTCTTACATCTCTTTGTAATGTCAGCTGACCGAGGTTAGAAGGCCAAAAATTCAGAGGTTTGCTGTGTTAGGAAGGAGATGCTCTCCCTCTCATCTGCAATATTTCCGAAATTGAAGACTTCAGGGAAAAAAAAAACTTTACAAAGCCCCTTTCCTTCTCTTTGCAGTTTTCAGTTTAATGACCCCTAAACAGCACTGACTTGTTTCTTAAAAACCACTTTCTCTCAGCTGTTGAAACAAAACAGTGAATTGGAGGTGTGAGTCGGAGCAGAGTGTAAGAGCAGGGTGACACATGTTCCTCATCACCTCAGGTGAAGCCTTGTGAGGAGCTGCTGAAGTGTGTATGGAAAGCTGAGGTGCAGGCTTGGGGAGGAGTGTTCTGACTCCAGTGAGTCAGAAAAGAATGTAAGTTACCATAGAATCGTCTGGTTGGAAAAGACCACTGAGGTGATCAAGTCCAACCATACCTGTCCACCTATGTTCTAGAGAGAGCTCTGTGAGCTGCAAGTGGCAAAGGAAGGAGAAACCCACACCTCTGTCTCCACTATGCTCTTACTCTTGGAGACCCACTTCTCCATTGTCCTGGGGTAGCCAGCTTCTCTGAGATTCAGGTTTCAGCTTCCCACAGCACGGGTTTTTGCTTTGCACCAAGAATTTTTGCCATTACTGGTTCTTCTTCTGGGCTCAGTTGGAACACAACATTGTTGGAACACGACATTGAGTTCCTTAATTGGGTGTTCAGAAGGTTGGTAGCTTGTTAATTCAAAATAGTACTGCACCACGGAAGGACACACATAGTAATGAGTTGTGCTTCAAGGAGGAGCTAATCAGCTCTCAAGCTCAGAACTCTTTCTTTCCTTCCATCGCTTCCAAGTAGTCAAAATCTCAGCTAGCATTGTGTATGGCCTGCAAGTGGAAGCTGCTGCTGCAGGATGTGGGCTTGCTTCTCCACTTGGAAACATGGAGTAACTCTATTAATGTAAATTACTCTTGTGATATGCAAATGATGCAAGTTTAGATACATGTAAATGCAGATTTGTACTGCTTAACTTCTGTCCCAGGTCATGCAGCACCCAACAGAAGGTGGCCAGGTCCTGAGCCTTTTCAGCAACATCAAAGAGGCTGCAGTGAAGGTAGCAGAGATCTGGATCTTCTCCTTGTCAAGTCAGCCCATTGACCATGAAGACAGCACTATGCAGGCCAGCCAGAAAATCAAGCCTACAGGTAAGAGTACAACTACTTCCTGAACTAGCTGGAGGGAAACCCCCCTGGGCTTAGATACTTCCTAGGAAAGATGAGAACTGTTTTGCAGAAGTTGCTGTATCTGCAACAAATTAATGCAAATAGAACTCACTTTGCAAACCTGTTGCTGCATAAGCAGGGAGTGTAACAGGAGTGGGGGATTGAATTGTCAAAGCTTCTCCTGCATAACACACAAGGCCTGAGCCATCCAGCAGGAGTTAAGCTGTGTTCTCAACAACGCTGTTCCAGCATTTCTGCTGGGAGTGACGAGAACCTGGACCTTCTCACCTGGCTAACAGTGCTGTATTCAGGAGACTCATGTTTAAGCTACTCTTCCAAATTCTTTTTCCTTTGAGTATTCTGCAGTAAATCTCATTAACTTAGATGAGACCTGCAAACCTGCACTGTATCGCTGTGGAGGATGGCCTGGTTTAACGACTGTAAATCCATGGTGTTGTGCACCATTTAGGGAAGTCATTGTGTTTCTATTTGTGACAATCTACTTGTGTGGTACCAGCCTTCTGCTCCCTGCTAGAGAAGGGGCCTGTTGAAGGTAGTGCACACAGGTGCTTGTGTTTTGTTGCCTGAGGCCAGGCAGCTCACCTGAAGAAATTTCAATAAAGGATTCGAACTCTCCTGGCAGGTTTTACTTGCTCCTTTAAGCCAGTTATGACCAAGTTAGGATAAAAAGTAATTTCCCTTGTGGAGAAACCTCTTTACTTTCTACTAGCTGGTTCTTTCTAGGTTAAAAGGGGACAGTGTTTCAAGGAGACTTATCTATGTGCTGGTCCTTCCTTCCTATTAGATGTTTTTCTCCTTGTTCCTTACCTCCAGGTGGTTCCCATCTCTCTGATTCTCACACAGATAGGAGATAAACTAGCAGGCATCTCCTTGCATGCCTCCTTTCTTGATTTGTGACTGTTAGTTATCCTTCTCTGCTCCTGAGATGAGACTGTCTGCTCACCTTAAAGGAGTTTCACAGGATCTTTCCCCTCTTTCCTTCCCTTTCAGACAACTATTCCGAGGAGGAGTACGAGAGCTTCTCTTCTGAGCAGGAGGCCAGTGATGATGCCGTACAGGGCCAGGTACTGTTTAGGACATGGCTTCTCCCTGTGAGAGCTTCAGTAGAGCATGTAACAGTCTCAGCTCATGCTTGAAACTAAAAGCCCCTTTCTTTAGCTAAGCCATGACAGTGCGAGACTGGTACCAAGTGTTTAACTGCAGTGGCAGAAGGCCTGCACAACAACCCATTTCTTCCACTGTGCTGTGATTTATCTATTTGTGGGTTTGGACTTGAACTCCCTTTAAACACTAAAACATCAGCATCCTTATGTGTTTCTTTGCGTAATGGTCGAGGCATCAGTTGATTGATTCTGTGATGCTGATTGGATTCAAAGAGCCCAACTTGATCCCAAGCTGTAATTAAAGGGCCACTGGGGTCTGAGCAGTCTTTAATACCTCCTGAAAAATAGATACTTGCAGAGAACCCCCTGGCGCACTGGGCGATGCTTTCGAGTTTGGGTCCTGTTTGCCCTCAGCCTCTGGCAGCACCTGCCTTCCACCTCTTGGAGGATATGAGAGAGGAACCCACCAAAATGTGGGGCTGTGACTGTCCTTTTTCCTTGAATGTAGAACTAGGGCTGGTTTGCTTCTCCAGTCTGTTATTCCTAGCTCTCTGCAGACCTGGCTGACTTTTTTTCCCTCTGCCATCATAACTGCAATTAAGGTGAGTGCTGAAAGCCTGGAAGACAGAGCAGCAGGTTCATCTTCACACAGGGAACATTTTTAGCACTTAAATGTGTGTGTCCCCAAATCACAAAGGTAACACAGGAATCCTCTTTCTGTTCAGGATTTGGATGATGATGAGTACGAGCTGGGGAAGCCCAAGAAGCAGCGGAGATCGATAGTAAGAACGACGTCCATAACCAGGGTTGGTGGAAATCAGTTTTACTAACACTGATGGGGTTTGGCCAGGATGTGCAGTGCATGTGGTTTATGGGAGCAGCATTAGTAGACATGCTGGCCCAGCAGAGAGTCTGAGGGCATGGTCAGAGCATTTGGAGAGCTAGCAGAAGCAGCCAGTTCAGGCAGTGGGGCTGTCCAAGTGCTGTGTATGTGCACTCTTAGAGTCCTTTGCCTACAAGGTTCAGGAGCTCCAAAAATCATGTAAGCGTATGAAATTCCACCCCCATGAAGAAGTCAGTGCAGCATCCATGCTCATGTAAGTCCCAAAAGTAGCTTTAAGTAAAAAGAAGTAGTTCTGTTTGTGCTTTATGTGGGAGAGATCAATGGGAAGGTTTTTAAATGAAGTTAAGTAGCTTAGTTGGGGCTGAAGCTTGACAGAAAAACCGAAGGTGGTGCATGTGGTGCTGAGGCAAAAGAAGTAGATGGATATTGAAGTATTTGACAAGTAGCATACAGATATCCACCTCTCCACAGCAAGCATACATATGCCTGCAAAACTGCATTTCTGTGCGGAGCAGATTTGTGCCTGACTGTGGCATAATGCAGCTGTCTGCTTACACGAGTGTTCGTGCATGTCTGTGGTGACAATAATTCAGAATCACCATGGGTTGGCTTTCTTTTTGGATTGATGAGTGAGTTTGGAGATCAGCGTATCTCCTGTGAGGCCATTTCTGAAATTCCTGGTTTGATAAGGTCTGAGATAAACCCTGTTTTGACCTGAATCTGAAACTAGAAGAATCCTCTCTCTGCGATCAGGAGCATGCCAGTTCATGTCCTTGGTGTCCTTAGTATTGTTTTCAAGAGGAGGTGACCTGCCAGGACATAATACACCACTCAGTTACTAAGTGAACAATTTCCTCATAATAAGAATAATATCTTTCTAGCCCTGACCTCTGAACTGATACTGAATCTCCAGTGTTTATGTGGTGCAAAGCTGGGTTTGGTGCTGCCGGTTGAGTTAACGTCAGCCCAGTGCCAAACCAGGGCTCCTGTCTGCCAATTGTCAACCCATTCAGGCCAGAGGACAGCTCCTGCCCTGTTGTTTTGGGCTAGTTCCAACTGTGAGTCCTTTCTCTGCAGACTGCTGTGCTGCTCCGAGATAGTCTGCCTGCTGGATAGTCTTGTTTGGCATCGTGAGCCAGAGGACAGCTCTCACTATCATGGGAGCATCTCAGCCTCACAATTGCATTGGGCATGGAAATAGGGCAGTCTTTGGAGAGTCTCGTTTGAGGCCTAGTGGCTGTATTTCACCTAAACTTCAGCTGTTTCATAGGTGGTGCAGCTCGCAGGATTTGGGCTCAGAGGTGAAGGGCTAGGTTTGGAGTGTGGGGCAGTGTGAAGCATCTGAGGTCAGAGTGGGAGCAAACGGCTGGACTTGAGAAAAGAACTCGTGTGAGATACAGGAGAGCCAACAAATGAGCAACTTCTTCACCTAGGAGTGGCCTGGTGCCAGCCACATTTTCCTGCCTTTCTCCCTGACACAGGGATGCCACCTCGACGTACTCATGTCTGGTCCCTTCTCATCTTCCTTTTCTTCAGAGTGTGTGTATTATGTTGATCAGTTGCTGGCAGAGAAGAACTGGGCAGCTCATCGCACATCTTAGCTGTTTGACGCTGCAAGGGACAGAGAGCTCTTGGGAGCAAGGAAACTCAAAGAAAGCTCAGCAGTTTGGCCAGTGCTGTTTTGGACTTGATGCCTATTGTCTCCAGGATCTAGGGGCATAAGACTCAGAGAAAGTGTTTTTCTGATGGGCAAGTGTTACGAACAAGACCTATAGATTTTTCGACAGTGCTCCTGGTCAAATAAATGAGCCTGCCAGGATGAACTGCAAGCTACTGGAAATACCAGTACTCTATTGGTAGAAAATACGTTTGTACTTGGGGTGAGTGGGTAGGTGCCTGTGTTGGCTCACCCTTGTTAAGGGTCAGAAGAGCTGACCGTCAGATGTTTGCCAGAGATACATCAAAAAGGCACAGGAGGAGATCCAGCAGATAAAACAATTTGTTATCCCATGTGTCCAGCCACAAGTGATGTGCCCTCTGTCAGGACCAGAAGATTTAATAATGCCTGGTAGAATGGGACCTTGTTTGTTGTAATGCAAGGAAGAAAGTATCATAGGTGTGGAAAAACTGATTTCAGTATAAGAACAGCAGAGACTTGGGTTGTTGTTGCCAGGAGTTGTTTGATTTGAAGCAAGAGCTAGGGAACCAGCATCAGATGTGTTTGGGCTTCTTGCAGACTGGGAGAAAACAGTTC
The DNA here is from genome assembly GCA_033558185.1 of Dromococcyx pavoninus. Taxonomy (NCBI): domain Eukaryota; kingdom Metazoa; phylum Chordata; class Aves; order Cuculiformes; family Neomorphidae; genus Dromococcyx; species Dromococcyx pavoninus. The sequence goes on along the minus strand of JAUMJL010000190.1, from coordinate 790,765 downwards.
ACTTAATGCTTTACTTATATAAAAGTGTTTTTGACTTGCAGCAACAAAACTTCAAACAGAAGGTTGTGGCATTGCTGAAGAGGTTTAAAGTGTCTGACGAGGTAAGTAATTCATTCTGTAAGCCTTCTGGTCTTGTGCATTGCCCTCTGCATGGAGCACCTTACTTTAGTCCTCAGGAACACTCTTCTGTTTTCTCTAATTCCCTTCCTTTTGTTTTCAAGTCTACAGTGGATGTGACCTTTCTTTATGCCCTGGCCTTGCTTGGAGGCTTGAGGGCCAACTTGAAAATGTCATCAGACGTTTTCTAGATCGAGTTTTATCAAAAGCAGATTTTGGCAACCTCGTGTGTATTCATTAGTTTTGCAGACTGCTTTGAAATTATCTTTGACTCTTTCAAAGGGAGGTAGTCTACAGTGCATATTGCTTGTGAAGTTAAATCCCAGCCTGTCTGATCATCTTTACCAGAACAGCCAGGCAGGATATGAAAAACTTGGGTAGGGAACACAGATCCATGGGAGAGTCAGCTGTCTGGTCAGAGCTGAAAATGAGAGAAACCCAAGAAACCTGTGTAATATTAAAAGTTAATAGAAAAAATGGTTAACATCTCACTCGGCTCTATGGATGTGTGCTTATTTTGTGGCTTGTGGGAAAGAGTGAGTATATCTCCTCATGCTTCCTTACACTTCCAAACAGTTCTGTTAGCTTTGCTGATCTTCCTAATTTAGCTCAGCAGACTCAGCACTCATAGTTGAGCTCTCAGCCAACTGAGCTGCTGCTTTTCTGGAGCTGTCATTCACATAGCAAGCTCTGAACTGTGCACAGCTGCATGCTCATTCTGATGTATGTGTGAAGCAACCCGTGGAAGTTGCATGAGATACCTGTTCTCTTTGGCTTTCATGTGAGTGGCAGCTGATCCTTGTCCAGGTTTCAGGTGCCTCCTATGGACGTTTTTGTCATTTCTGCCTGCTTAGATGTCACACAGGGAGGTGTTCTGACAACTTCTCTTGTTCTAAGAAAACTAGACTGTATTAGGGGCCTTTTTAAAGCTTTGTTTATAGAATGGGGTTGAATAATGGACATAATCTACAGTTAATGGCTTATTCGTGGATGGTTAGTCCAATAGGTAACTCCTGCTTAACCAAATAGTGACAAGCTTGACACAAAACCAGCACTTGTTATATACTTAATGTTTCTGTGGGATACAGAAACACTAGGAACAGAATCTTCCTCCCAAGACTGGTGTACTGCAGTCCTTAGGAAAGCTCAGGTGATGTGGGATCAGTCTGGCTTCTGGCAGCATCAGTAACGCCTGCTTTTTATTCTGTGTGTAGGTTCTGGATTCAGAGCAGGACCCAGCAGAGCACGTTCCAGAGGTGGAGGAGGACTTGGACCTTCTGTATGACACGCTGGATATAGAGAACCCCAGTGACAGCGGGCCAGAAATGGAGGATGATGACAGTGTCCTGAGCACTCCGAAGCCAAAGTTGAAGTAAGCGTGGGATGGCTGATGCTGAGCCAGAGAGACTATGTGCAGTGTCAGCACGAATTAGATTCTGTTTCTATTCCCACCCCTCCATCCTGTTGTTTTTCCCCCCCTTGACCTGCTGTCAGAGCCCTAGTGCTATTTTTTTACAAGGTGAATGGCTATTTGCGAGCTGGGGCTAGCAGGGGGGGACGTGTCTGATTTCCCTCCAGTCTCGTTTCTTCCTTGTTCCCTTTGCAGATGCTCTGCCTGCCCCAACAGCATAGCACAGGGGTAGGAATTGCTGAGAGGTAGGCAGTAGAATCAAACCATACACAGCTGTTTGAAGAGGTGTAGAAACAGCCAGGAAATCTGTGCTAAGGCTGGAGGAGATGTGCTTGGAAGCTGCAGAAGTAAAGGCAGGGATGGACAAGGCAAACTGTGTCTTTCTGGAAAAGCTGGTAAGATCCCGTGTGGAAAGAGAGTCTTTGCAGGGATTGAAGAAGCAGAACTGCAGGAAACAATGGTGTTGGTCAGGGCCCAAGAGGAGCAACTGCAGCACACCTATATATATGCAGGCCTGTTTTGAACTGGCTTGTGTGGGCATTCACAGCACTGTGGAGCTGAGCTCAGGATCACTGGCTCAGGGTCTCGAGCAGATGCAGAACCCTGAGCTGACAGAGCTATGTTGCATCCCTGCTGAATAAGGACTGAAAACGTGAGGCTATTTGAGCTGCACTCGTGATTCTTACTGTCATGTGGTTGCATGCTCAGGCCTGCAGTGTTGTGACAGCTCCAAAACAAGCAAAGTCTACCACTGCAGTTAGTCAGTACAGTATCCGCTAAATGCCACTTAGTTACCAGATGTCATAATATCCTAATTAATATAGAATAACCTAGTTGGGCTAAGAAATTAGATTCTGAGTCTGGAGTGACTTATTCCCTATCAGTGAGCCAGAAAATGTCATGGGTAGTCCAGGGCAGCAGTGGTAAGTGATGTGGCTGGTGGCTTTTAAAGGCGTTTGGAGCTTGACTCAATATATTGCCAGTTGGTAGGCCCTGCCTTGAAGGGATTTGAAAGTAGGTGTATTGTGGTGCTTTGAAACAAGCCAAACTGTTGCACTGCATGCACTTGAGAGCTCGTGTCCTGTTCTCTAGAGCTGAGGAGCTAGGTGGTGTGGTGTAGAGAATGTTGGGGCTCTCCGATGTTCTGGGACGTGTATTTGCTGGAATAAGATCTTCTTGTGTCTGGTCCTGGGGAGACACTGTGTGGTGTGCTGTGTCCAGTTCTTGTGTTTGTATCTTGAAAGGGATGTGATAAATGCTGGTGCTTGTAGGCAGGTTTTTTTGTAAAAATCAGTTCCTTAAATTGAAATTGCATCTTATAGCCCGGTATGGTGAGCTGCCTTTTTACATGGAAGCACAATCTGATTGCATGCACAACCTTATCTCATTGAGCAAATGTGTAATTGGATCCTAGGGCTGGCAGCCAGATTCAGATACGCGTATTGGCACCAAGAGTCACTTTCCCACAGGAACAGAGCATTGATAGGGGGCAGTAACTCTACTTGCTGTATTGCAGTCCAGAGCTAGACCCTGTCTGGAATGTCGTGTAGTTCAGTCAACGTTTGCAAAACTGAAACAAGAGTTGCAGTGTGAAACTTTGCACCTGGTGCTTGGGGTAGTGTGGACACAACTGCTTGTGTGTCATGAATGTGCATCCTATTCTGTTGTGGGAAAATACTGGACCAATGTACCCACCCTGGATTTTATGGAAACAAAAGCTGCTGTTTGGTGTGTAGTGAGCACATGTAGGCATTCCTAGTAAGAACTCTATAAATCTAGTTTGCTGTGTGACAAGTGACTGTAGGATCCATTAGACAGAGACTCAGCGTCAAAGCTGCACAGGGATTTCTGGACTTTCTGACTTCTGTTGCTGCCCTGGAGACTTTCCCCTCCTTTCAGAATTTGCATTTAGATTTACTGGAAGCACTGAGGAGCAGTAAGGCACCCTGGGAACAGTCATGGTGCTTTGGTGTGAATGTGGTGGACTTCCCCAGTTAGTGTTTTTGATCATAAGAAGCTGGTTTTGCTTTCCTTATTCAGACCGTATTTTGAAGGACTGTCACACTCCAGCTCTCAGACAGAAATTGGTAGCATCCACAGCATCAAGAGCCAGAGAGAGCCATCAAGTCCTGTAAGTTGGTTTCAAGAATGTTATCTCTCTGCAGGTAATATAGCAGCCTGAATGTCTCCTCTACTTTCCCTTTGAAATTAAAACACTCTGGCTATGTGGTATTGCCTTGTCATGTTCGCCCTTGAGACCTGTACAGTCTCTTTGCATGTGTAAATTTAAAGCATCCTCTCTGACCTCCTCCAAAGACCTGGATGCAGAGACATTAATTTTCTGCTAAGAAAATGGTTTTTTGGTTTGTCTTTTTTTTTTTGGAGGTGGGGGGTTGTGTGTTTGTTTTTAGAACAAACATAGTGTTAACTCAAGGGAACATCTTCAGGTTATATATTGAATACTCACTAATGGTATGAATAGCTTCAGTTCCCATGTACTTCAATGACTGCCAGGGTGGGAGATATTACCTGGTGTTTTAGGGGCTCTGTGACACTGTTTGGAAGAAGATTTACCTTACTACTTTCATGGAGGCTGGGAGCAAATGCTGAGAGGCACCTCACCCCCTCTTCCATCCCTTCATGGATGGACATATAAGGCACAGAGAGTCTCAGCCTTTTCCCAGGGCACTGCCTTGCCTCTGCTGAGTATTGTGCATCAGCTGCTGCTTTGCCACATCCCACATTAATGCATTTGATCCCGGTGTGCAGAACTGTGCAAAGTTTACATGGAAAAGTGTGTCTTTTGACCAGCCTGATTGAGAGAGTGTGGCTGCAAACTGTGCTGTGCTGTATTTCCTAATGATATTTTTCTTCTGAAGCAGGTGGAAGTACCTGAAAGAACAAAGAGTCTTGGAACCAAACACGCAGGCGACAATATTTCTGACACTGTCTGTTACGTAAGTTGAAAAAGCACTCGTCAACACTCCTTCTGGCAGTTTGGTTGTCCTACTGTGAACCAAGTTCTGTGGCATGTGTCTGCCTGTTCATATGGTTGCACATGGAACACACCTTATGGAGGTAATGTTAGCTGCAGCTGAGCTCTCCACCTGACTTTAGTTGTTGGAGGTTCTTGTCTTTCAGCCTTTTGGAACTGAAAAGCTTTATGTTGCCTTCTGTTTAAACAGCCTTTCTCTTGGTTTGAGGAAATCTGGCCCTAAGTATGCAGCTGAGCACGTGTATCGTCCTGAAAGTACTCTCAGGACTGTTCCATTTTATCAGACAGAGGTACTACTTCAAGCTGATTTGGCTGAAATCAAGCTGGCCCTTGGGTAAAAATCCCAAAGCTCAGGTTGCCCTGCTGGGGACATGTGGTTTGTAACATTTCTGCCATGTCTTTCTCCACTAGTTCATTCGGTAAGCTGAATTAATCTGCATTGCAAGAGGAGGCATGTCCCTGGCTTTGAGCTGGGAGGGTGCCTATTCCAAAAAGTGTATCTGAGCACCTTTCCTGCCTCCAGCTCCCTCAGGGAGGGGGGCAGAGCTGGTAGCCCCAGGTAGCCAGTATTGGCTTCTCCCTTTTGGCAGTGAGTAGCGTGTCTGGGATTGGCAGGCTGAATGTGCCTCGTCCAGAGCCAAGCTGGGACGCCTCCTTCCAGCCCTTGTGGTAGTGAGACAGAGCTTTGTTTCTGTTGACTCTGTTCCCTGTGTTTCTTGCAGGAGTCTAACCAGCAAGCTGAGGTCCAGGAAGCTGAACTTCCCACACCAGATGTGTTTGAGAAGCTCCCACCCAGCGGGAAGATCACTAAGACCGAGTCCCTCATTATCCCATCTACCAGGTAGAGTGGTGACACAGCATTGCACCTGCTGCAGGACTGCTCGGGGCGTCACCGACAGCTTGCTAGCATTTGTTTGAGATGGCTTTAATCTATTGACTGCAAGGAAGGGACCCTCCTTATGTTCAGATATTTAAGTGATGGGTCTTGAGCACTTGATAAACTAATGCTTAGAACCCTGAAGGACAGGGTTGCTCTGAGACTGCTCGTGTCTCCTGTGTTGTACCCACTCCATGTCCAAGGAAGTTTTTAAAGAGTTTTATAAACTCTGGAGCTGTTTGCTCAAAGATACTGTTGCTAAGTCAACATCTCATGCATATTTTGGCCTTAAAGGTGGTTGTCAAGTCTAACTTCTGCCTGTTAAACCTTCCCAAATGGGGTACTGAATGTGGGCTTCAGCAACCCCACCATATAGTTTCTCCAGTCATTTGCAAGAAATAGCTATTCTTTTGAAAAGGTCTTTCTGTGCTACTTTTGGGTGCGTGACTGCAGTTTGCATGGCTGGATCCTATTATGCTGGAGTAGCAATAAGAGGGTGTTGGTGAGGGCCTTAGCATGGACTCTGAAAGTCTGCCTGGGACTCCGGGGAACATCTTCTGTAGCTGAACTATGTGCTCTGCACTATCAGAAGTGGAATTAGCAGATCTCAGGCTAGCTCAGATCTATGTGCACAGTTTCCCAGTGCCTCCACTCACGTTGCTGAGGTTGCCAGACTGGGTGATCTGGGATTTGAAGGGTATAAATCTGATACGAGCCAGCTCTGGAATGCAACCACATCTTTCTAGCAGGTCTGAAGGGAAGCAGACGGGACGTCGGGGAAGGAGCACGTCTCTGAAGGAGAGGCAGCCAGTGAGGCCACAGAACGAGAGAGCAAACAGTCTGGACAACGAACGCTCTCCAGACACCCGGCACCACTTACAGGTGTGAAAGACTGCTCTTTCTCCAGCCCTCATAGTCTTTCCTCTACTCTGACCATAGCCTATGGTCTCTTTCCTTCTGGTTCAAGTGTCGGCCCTGCTGGAAAGGAATTGGGCCCTGTGGATTCAGGAAGGAGGGAGTTTGTCTTGGCTGATCCTATACCTTCTATACAGTCTACTTGTTGTTTTGTCAGCCTTCCATAAGCTGAAAACACTGGAACAGATTGCAGTTATGAGAAATGAGTAAGGATGTGTTGAGGAATTACTCCTTTGAAATAAGGCAAATTGCTGGGGATTGCCAAAGGGCAGAGCATATGTGCCATGCTTTTATTAGCTGCGGAACTCGTTTAATTCCCTTCTTGAAGGAGATTGCTCCTGGCTTCTGTGAAATCCAAAGTTCCTTGGGCAGCTCTTGGTTGGTATAAAGCGGTGTAATTAAAAGTACTTGGCAGAAGGAGTAGTGGCCAACAAAACCAAGGTGGCTCGTAGAGGAGCCTGCAGAATACTGCAGAGCTGAAGAAGCTGCCAATCCCAGCAGCCAGCATGGCTGCTTAGCATGCCTTGGCTGGTGGGGTGACCGAGCACTGGCCACCCTTTGAGAACTGCAGGAGCCGGTGGCTTGATGATTAGAACTGACATCTCCTACTGTTCTCTATGTCTTTTATTTCCAGATCCCCAGGAAAACGGTGTATGACCAGCTAAATCACATCCTGGTTTCCGATGACCAGCTGCCAGAAAACATTATTCTTGTCAATACTTCTGACTGGCAAGGGCAGGTAAAGTCAGGAAATGTTACCTGAAGCACAGTTCTCCTTCACTGTTCCTCCTCAGGAATGGACAGGCCTTGGGCTCTGCCAGTAACTGTGTAGATTCCTCTGCTTAGTTGGAAGAGCAGTGGTGGTGCTTGGGGGCTGGCAGCATACTGAGTGTTCGGCACATACAGACTGGACTTGGTTGGACCAGGAGAGGCTGTGGCTCTCAACAAGCTTTGCCACTCATGTCTTTCCACAGGAGTTTTTTCTCTGCTATGAAATGCCATCCCTTCTGGTTAGCAGCACACACTTGGAATGGGTAGACCCTTACACTTGAGAGCCTGCATCTCAGCTATGGTAGATTAGGACCAAAGAAGCTGGGAGGACTGGCCTGTGGTTTAGGCTGACATTTCTAGGCACAGATGTGGTGAATGCAGGACTAAATATTTCAGGTCAGCTCTGTTGCCTTGCATGCAGGTTTGTGATTCCTGACTGCAGATGTGTCACCCCATCTTTTCTGAGTGAGTGATGACTGTGTTAAGGAGAGCCCTGGGCAGTGCTTTCTTATGCTGACAACATGGGGTGCTTTGTTATGGGTTTGAAACAAATTTTGCTCCTTTGGGAACTGTAGTCTGAGAAAGCAATAAAATGTATATGGAAGAGGACAAATAAACATGTGCTGGGTGACTGTCACCTGTAGAACTTGTGCCAGACTTGTGGCATTGCAATGTCTGGTTTGGCTTTCTTCTTCTGGATGAACTAGGGTCTCAGTGTCTGAGAGTGCAAAAGTACTTGGTTCAGGTTTGTCTGTGCTTGGAAAATAGAGAAATGCCTTCTAAAGATGGACCGAAAGCATTGTAGGTTGTCTTATGATAGTTTTAGCAACTTGTGCCTGCATTATCAGAGGATGAAGGTAGCACTGGCAGAGGTGTATAGATTAGTGATGCAAAATTTGAAAGCGTGAGATGGTTACTGAGTGTCTTTGATATTATGTCCAGGTTCACCAGAGGCGAGTGTTAACTCATTTCCCTTTAGCTGCCTGGAGGGGAAACAGTCCCTCGTGAGGAAACAGTCCCACAAGAGTGTCTGCTCTTACCCGGTGCTGTCTGCCAGACGAATGGCCCTGTGCTCCTGCCCTGCTCTCTGTGACCATAAAGCCCCTGGTGTTCTAGAGCTTTTATTGCTGTGTTTTGGATATAGTGTTGGTGTCTGTCAAGAAGGTGTGATGTTTCCATTTTTCTAGAGGAAGAGCTTTCCTTTGGCTGATGAACAAGGACAGGGTATTTGAGCAATAGCTGTGTCGCCTGCACATTGGTCGTGGGGAGAACGGCTGTACTTTGTGTGAGAATACCCAGGAGGCTGGGGAGGAAGATTTTCTTCTTCTGACAGTGTACTGAAAAAAGAGACTATAAAATGTTTTGTTCTCTCCTCAGTACCTGTCGGATGTCTTGCAAAAGCACACCTTGCCAGTGGTCTGCACATGCTCCTCAGCTGACATTCAGGCAGCTTTCAGCACTATTGTCTCCAGGATACAGAGATAGTAAGTTCTCATCTTGCTCGTGTTGTTTGTTGAGTCTAACCCCTAAAAGCCTCTCAGCTCCTGTGCCCCAGTGCCCAGGGAGTTTTTCATCCAATAGTTGAGAAATACTTATCGCTTCTCAATCTACTCTCCTGAAGTCAGAGTTGTGTGGCTCTTCAGCACTCACCAGCCCTGCAGAGTTGGTACTGTTCCACCCATGTGTATGGGGGATACAGGTCTCCTTTCATCAACCTCAGTGATTTTAAAAGATTGTGCTTTGAAGGCTGTCTCATAGGTCAGACCTAATACCCAGTAAAGCATGCAAAGCTAATAGGTAGGTTTTTTAATAGCTCTTGCTCCCTTCCAGGTAGTTACCAGACAAATTCCTCAGTTGCTCAAGGTATTCCCTCGATACCACTGAGAGCTGTGGGTACCTGAGTGTGCTTTCTGACACAGCAGTTAGTGGCAATACGTCCATCCAAACCCAGATAGCTGAGACCAGCCATATAGATTGTCAAAATGTGTGAAAGGAGCAAGGAGACCAATTAAGAAAGTCCTGAACAATGTTGCATTTTATTAATAATGTTTTAAGCTGCTGATAATCACTGTGATATTGCCTTGTGTACTGGATGAGCTCTCTTCTACTGTGGTTGTTATTAACCATTTCTTTTTTCACTTGTTCTGCAATAGCTGATGGAAGCACGGTTATGAATGTTTCCTCTTTTTCTGTCTAGCTGTAACTGCAATTCACAACCTCCAAACCCCATTAAAATTGCAGTGGCCGGAGCCCAGAATTACCTCAGTGCTGTTTTGAGGCTCTTTGTAGAGCAACTGTCTCACAAAACCCCAGACTGGCTTGGCTACATGAGATTTTTGATCATCCCTCTAGGTAAACAAGGAACAATTTTGTTTTGTAGAAGGATGAACGGGTTAAACAATGTGTTCCCTCAGGAGAAGCCCTCCTGGAAGCTTTGGCTGGGTGTGTGGCTGTTAAATGAGGCAAACGTCATGCTGTCGTAGTATAGTGTAATGTTTGTGTTGCTGCTCCTGCATGAGTGAATGTCATCTTTATGTTCTTGATGCCAAAGTCTGCTTGTAAACCTTTCATTCGAATCACAGGATTGAATGATTCCTCCCCATACAAGGGAGGAATCTTTTTATTGTGGTGCAATGAATGCATAGAATAATGTTTTGGAAGCCCTTTCCCTGGCTTAAATCTTAAATTCCTTGGGCACTATGTTTCCCAATGGGATAACTGTACTGACCTTGCTGAGGCTGACACAGAAAATGTTTATGGAGGAAGGGGGGTTGAAAACTTTTTAAAGACTCCGAAACTGCTGACAGTTTAAATTACTCAAGTGACGTGTCTTTTGAGCTTTCCTTTATATGCTGTTCTTCTCGGATCTTTCCCTCAGTTTTCCAGCACCGTTCTGTCCTTCCAGCAGCCCAACAAGTACACCTGGCTGGAAGTTACATAGCTTGAATTGCTTGTTGGGAGAAGCAGAGAAGAATGATAGTAATGTTAGGGGTGGTGGTGTAGGCAGAAGCAGGAGGAACGTTGTCATCATGAGGGTCACTTATGCTTGTGGGCAGGGGCATCTGGGCAATGTTGGTGTTGCAAGGGCGTGATGCCAGAATCGAATCCACTCCGAGGCTTGGCTTGTGTGAACAGAGCACTTAAGTGATGTAGGCAATAGAAAACTTGAAAAGCACTTTTTCTTGATATTTTCCAATCTTCCAGGTTTGGGACCAGCTGATGGCAGGCAGTTGCTGTAATGGTCAGAAGCTGCTACCTGGCCCCATGAGCAGTGGGGTGAGGCTGTCGATTCAGTGGTGGGGTTTGCAGAGATCCAATGAATAAGGTAGAGGAAAAAAGCTGGATCCTTCTGTAAGGAAGGCATTTAGTTTCCAAAGTGGTTGGCAGGAAGAGGAGGGAGAGCACTTTAGAGGGTAAAACAAACAAAACAAATTTCTGAAAGGTTAAATGTGCTTTGAATAATGTGACTGGGAACTGGGTCCTCACATACTGACGGTCTCCTGGCCTTGGTAGGAGAGTTTTCTGTCCTGCAGTCTTAATGATCTGAAAATCTTCTCTCTCTGAAAGTGAAACACAAGTTTTAGCTAGTGTGATTGGTTTTTTTAATCTTAATTCTTTCTTTGGTAATTAAAAAGAACCCAAAACCCAGTAAAGCACTGTGATAGTGGAACTGCTTCAGAACTGTGAATGCTTTTTAAATGTACTTCAAATATAGAAACTTCCTAACAGGGCCTTTCTCAGAGAAGTCTGCAGTAGTTCCTGATCAGATCAAGTGCTTATTTCTGGCCAGCTTTCTGGCAGCTCTTTAAAGTAATGGAGGAACAACCTTTCTTTTCCGACAGTAGAAGAAAGGTTGAAGGTTATTTTGGTTGTTTGGGGTTTGTTAACATTTTATTTAGCTCCCATAAACAGAACTTCTTGGAAGACCTTGAATTTAGTACTTCTTCTGAGTGTTACATGTGCACTGTGTGCTACTTCACTGCAAAAGAAAGATGGATCTGAAAGTAGCTGTGATCAGGAGGGTCCAGGAAAGAACTTAGGCCCCAGTCTCTAATGATACTGAGGGGAGGTCAGACCTTCTGCTGGAACCTCTCCTGGAAGTCAGGAAATTAGCACTGGTTTGGAGGACTGAGAAAAGACGGTGGATTCTTTCCACCATGAGCTTTACTGGAGGGTGGTGAGTATAGTTAAGCAACTGGGGGCTTCTTGGAAGGAATTACCAGGTTCCCAGTTATCAGCTGATGACTCAACTGTTGCTGTTTCTGGATTTGTGGCTTGATGTGAAAATTCAGTATGCAGGAAGGATAAAAATAAGCTGATTAGGAGAGGCTGAGGCCACTTCATGGCAGATTATAAATGTACAGGACTTGTGCTGAGCACAACTGAAATGTGGTGACTCGAAAGTGCAGTCCTGGCACACCTCTTCTGTGTTGAAAGACTGGAGAGGCAGGTTGTCTGGTTTGGGGAAACATGTGGCCTAAAATGAAGGTGGTAAATTTTTACCACTTCCCGGGGCAGAGTTTCACTGAAATGCCTTCCCTCTCCTGCTTAGTAAATGTGTGAAGTCGTATCTCCATCCAGGAGTGAAAGTTGGAGGCTGGACACACAAAATTCCTTTAAGGAGGTCTTTCCATGCTCGTAAGGAGCCATAAGGCTTTGCTAGAGCGAGCAGAGGACTGGTATGTGTACCAGCATTCACTGGGGACTGTAGACCTTGGACTCTGCCTTCTGCCGTAAATTGCAGTCTGTCTAGGGAGCTTACAGCCTTCCTGGGTGGTTTTTCCTGGCTGGGGACAATTGCCTCTTCCCAGTATTGCGAAACAACCGTGGTGTGCAAATAGTGTTTGGAGGAAGGAGTCCGGCTCCTCTTGGCAGAGGTGACCTGGCCGCGGTGTTTGCAATGTGGCCTATGGGCAGGAAGGGCTGCTGGGAAGGCCACTTACCAAACTGAGAGACTGAGATGGAGAAATGTAGGGCCTCTTTGTCTTCCAAATCATTTATTTCCTCAGCAGTTTCCCAGTCCTGTTTTCTTTGGCCTTTTAAAATTTAATTTGGCAGCAGACAAGGGGGGGGTGTCACTGAAAGGTGTCCTTGGTGTTGGAGCGGTCTCTCTGTTGGGAAGTCTACTTGCATGCTCTTGTAGAGATAAGCTGGACTAATTAATTGGTTATAATTGAAGTAATTTATTTCTAGGGTGTCTAGTGTAGTTTTGATTTTGGAATTTAATTTCTGACAGATAAAAAACACACTTGTGTTCAGAGCTGGGAAGAACATCTGTTGTGTTTTCCTTTCTTTCTTAGGCTCTCATCCAGTGGCCAAGTATCTGGGGTCTGTAGATTATAGATACAACAACTTCTTCCAAGATCTAGCCTGGAGAGATCTGTTCAACAAACTTGAAGCACAGACCACTGGTAAGACCACGTGTCTGTGTCTGGCCTGTGTGGGATAAAAGGCTCAAATGGTAATTTTAGCAAAGGTCAAGTAAATACAAGAGGAAGCAGACAAATGTTTTTGTTCCTCTTTTCCCCTAACTCCACCACATTCCCTTTTCAGATGCTGACCTTTGTATGTCCTCCACGTGGTGGGTTGCAAACCATTGTTGGCTCCCAGAGGCACTGGCTGCCTGAGTCACACTGGTTGTACCTAGTACCTCGATGTGGATGTCTCGCTAACAAGTTGTCTGTTGTTTTCTTTGGCCCTTCAGAAACTGTCCTGCCTAAAAGATTTGGAAAACTGGAAACTCTAGCAGGATTGAGTTCTATTAGTTGTGTGTGAGAATGACCTTGACATTTCTAAAGTCTGCTGGCAGAATCTTTCTCATTAAAAAGATTTTTTTTCTTCACCACTGTTGTAACATGTGGGAGCTGCTCCAGGTCAAATCAACAAGTTCCTGAGCCTGTTCTAGGCCAGGGTAAAGCTTTACTGTGTGTTAAAGTACTAATTTGCTTACAATATTAATGCTTACAGTCTTCCCAACCATTTCTTCAATAACAGAAAGGAACAGGAGAAGGGAGGATGTTCGTCTGACATTTGGGGCTACAGGAAGACTTGACTTGACTGAGGATTGATGCTCTCACGGCAGCACCAGAAATTTCACTAGAAGAAAAAACTTTGGAGTTTTTGAAGCGCCGTGAGGATGGAGAGATTGTACTGTGGCTCTCTTGTTGTAATTGCAGAGTCTGAGGCTCCCAGGATGCTCCTGGAAGTCCTCTAGCTGCAAGGGCAGGAGAGACCAACCTTTTCACAGGTGATTGTTCAGAGCCTTCTTCAGCAGATGGGAGCTTGGCTGGACAAGGCTCTGGGCAGCCTGTTCTGAAGATGAAATTAGCCCTGCTTGGAGCAGGAGGCTGGACTAGAAGTATCCTAGTGTGCCACCCAACCTATGCTCTTCCTTGATTCTAATCTTGTGGAAGACCACATGTTCGGAACTCTCTTCTTCTAATTCCTTGATCCACTTGAAAATGCAGATGAATGTCAATACAGTCTTGATTTTTGTGTCTGCATCAGGAAATACTTCATTAGCTATAGAAATCCAGCTTGAGAGCCATCTGTTCTTTAGTTGATTGTATGCTGCAACCCTTATTTATTTGTCTGCATGCTATGATGAAAATGCAGCCACATTTTTGTGCAGTCCAGACCTTGTAGATTCTCCATTTTCATCTGTGCAATGAGAACTGCACAGAAACGCCATGATGGCTGAAGATGATCTGGCAAAGATTCATAGCCCTTCACAGTTCACCATTCAAATACAAAGAGTCAGGGTTGAAATGTCCATTAGGGTATGCAAGTGCCCGATGAAGGTCACTTGCGTTCCCTTAGTGTCACAGTTGAGGCTCTTTTGCTTGAAATCGAAGAAATCTGGAAGGCGTTTTAGAAATGTCCTTCACTCATCTTGAATCAAACACAACCTTGCAGATCTGAAGCATACTTGTTGCTACACATGTGATCTTTGTGCTCTTCCTACCCCTGTGTAGAATCATAGAATCTTCCAGTTGGAAAAGGCCTTTGAGATCGAGTCCAACCGCACCCATCATCTGCTAAACCATGTCCCTCAATAACTCATCTACCTATTTTTTAAATGCCTCCAGGGGTGGTGACTCAACTACCTCCCTGGGCAGCCTCTGCCAGTGCCTGACCACCCTTTCAGTGAAGAAATTCTTCCTCATATTCAGTCCGAACCTCACCTGACGCAACTTATGGCCATTTCCCCTTGTCCTATCACCTGTCACTGGGGAGAAGAGATCAACACTCGCTCTGCCACAGCCTCATTTCAGGCAACCATAGACAGTGATGAGGTCTCCCCTCAGTCTCCTCTTCTCCAGGCTAAACAACCCCAGTTCCCTCAGCTGTTCCTCGTAGGACTTGTTCTCCAGCCCCTTCCCCAGCCTCGTTCCCCTTTTCTGGATGTGCTCCAACCCCTCAATGTCCTTCTTGTACTGAGGGGCCCAGAACTGAATCCAGTACTCGAGGTGTGGCATCACCAGTGCTGAGTACAGGGGCACAATCACCTCCCTGCTCCTGCTGGCCACACTGTTTCTGACACAGGCCAAGATGCCATTGGCCTTCTTGGCCACCTGGGCCACTGCTGGCTCATATTCAGCCCCTGTCAACCAATACCCCCAGGTCCTTCTCCTCCAGGCAGCTCTCCAGCCGCTCTTCCCCAAGCCTGTAACACTGCAGGGGGTTGTTGTGGTGCAGGACCAAGTGCAGGACTAGCTCTTGGTCTTTTCAGTTAACTGAGCGTGGCCATGAGTTCATTAGGAAATCAGGTAACTCAAATGTTGATGTGAGCAGCTGACCAAGGCCCTGGGAGAGATGGCTGGGCTCTCTCTTCAGGTGCAAAAAAGTCTAAAAGCAGACTCTGGACTAGTACACATTTCCACAAAAAAAGCATTTTACCTAATATAAAATAGCCATATCACTTCAGTCAATAATACTGTGCACAGCTGCCTGTGTATCTAGTGTGCCTTCCTAGTGTTTTTACCTTGATGCTCTTGTAAGATGTTTGCTTTTGGTCAGACAGCTTTGCAGGGCTCTAGGGGAGGCTGCAGAGCTTCCTTTGGAAGAGGCGCTTCAAATGCAGCTGGCTGGGTGCCAGCAGCTGCTTGGCTGAGCAAACGAAGGACAGTGCTAGTGATGGTCTGAGAAGTCACTTAAATTATTTTCCCTGTCTGTTCTATTGCAGTTCCAGAAGCGCCTGACGTTGTCTCCCGGATAACGCAGTATATAGCGGGGGCAAACTGCGCGCACCAGTTGCCCATTGCTGAAGCGATGCTGACATACAAGCAGAAAAGGTAAGTCACTCACATAATACTGGCTTTCCAGAGCGAGCGTCAGGTTGAAGGCAAAGTGCTTTCTCATCTTGTGTGCCAGCACTCTTAAAAAAAACATTGGAAACTGCAAACACCTTGGGAACCTTACTGTACACTGCCATCCAGTGGTGCGTCCCGCTTGTAGAACAGTGGATCTGCAATGTTGTGGTTCCTTTGAGTGCAGGGATTTGTTTGAAGATATGAGAGGTTTGGGGAAGCGGTGACTGGACAGGTGATATCTACTTAGGTTCCAGAGATCTCTTACCATGGAGTCTCTCTCACGCCACAGAGACCTTAGATATGTAAGACTGCATGCGGCATTACCCCCACAAAGTATCTTCCCTCAGCTCTGGTGCAAAAAGGCCAGATCACATGGAACTGAAACCCTTTCTTTTTGGAGTGTAAATAGCAGAGCTTGTTGCCTGGCAGTTGCAGGCTGCCAGAACTGCTGGGAACAGCTGATGTTCATCAGGTTTATTTCAGCCTCTCTTAAGGGATAAGCAGCATGTAGGAGGGAGGCCTGGAGTCTGAAAACAGGATTCAGAGTGTGTAGAACCTCATGTGGCAGTGGTCCAGGAAGAAGAGTGTCTGTCACTGAAGGATAGAGATGCATCATTTTAGAGGCACTGAGGAGAACAATAGACTGCAACTCACAAACATCCCAGTATTTTCTCAGAGCAGGATAAACACTCACCTTGTGACTTTTCTTGATTAGGGACTAGCAGTCTCCTGAGAGGCATGGATGATGTTAATCATTTATTACTACCCTTCCCATATTATAACTGATCTTTTGTTGGTGTTTCATTAACATCCCTTATTGGTACCTCCTTTGTATAAGAACTGGGAGGGATTAAAGATGTGGGTGGAGTCAGAGGGTTTTTTCCCCTCTGTTTGGAAATGTTCATTGTGTGTTGCCTATATATTTGTGTCTACATTACTTTACAGACATGAATCAGTAAAATTTAGGCCATTTTTCATGCACTCCTAAGGAAAATATTTCCAGCCTGACTTCCATTTAGTGCACTCTCTTCCTGTATTTGTGAACCTCTGTAGCATCCTGATAAAGGTCAAGTTTAGAGAGCTACAGGGTACTTGAAGCTCCTGGCTTCAGTCATTTTTGTCACTAACACATCTAATAATTTTAAGTTTCTAATGTGCTCAGGAAAGTCAGTTTGTACTTTGTTGAAAAGCATCTGAAAGGTATACGTGCACTGAGCCCTTCAAGCACTGTGCATGACTGCTTTACCAAGCTGGTCTGATCCATTTGGGTTTTAGACTCTTTGTACTTTGTTGTGCCATGCCTGTTGGGAGGTTTTGACCAGGCTTAAACTCTGCAGAAGGTTACTTGGAAGAGAGATTGCTGAGACTTTTAGTCAGACTTGCGGCGTGGCCCGTAGTCTCTTAGTATCTCTGTTGTGTCCACTTTAAAATACCTTGCTTTCAGCTAAGTATCCCATGAGCAAATTTGAGAGTGAGTTAGAGGAGCAAGCTCTCCCATGGAGTGATAGGCAGTTATCTCCCCATGTGGCTTTTTTAAGAAATGAAGTACTCCGACGTTGGCAGCAACTTAGAGGGGAGAGTATTATGAAAAACAACACAGAAATTGTGTTTGTGTTAACACTATCTAAATGAATGCATCACTTTGTTGTAAGTATAATAACGTATTTATGTTTTTCTTTGGTTGCTTTCTGAAAAGGAAAAAGAGCTTTCATTTTGATTTTGCCATAAGGTATCAGTTTCTTTCAGGTTCCCTCTCCCACTTCCTATAACTTTTCCCCCTGAACTGGTCTTTTGTGCCTTGTTTAACAGTTCGTGCAGGTCTGGGATGCACAGTTTGGGCTTTAGGTTGAATTCTGTTTGCTGCTTTGGAACTATGGCATCTGCTGCCAGATAGCATTGTTAAAAATGACTGCTCTGCCTTTGGACCACACACAGGGATTTCCAGGGCGTAGACTGAGTGGGAATTAAGGGGTTACTCAGAGAGAGATTTGAGCAGTAAAACACTGAGAAGGTAGGGTTTTTTTCCCTTCCCTACTTCCCAGCTAAGCTCTGCTGTTTGTTCACTGGTTTCAGAGGACATAGTGTAGCTCCAAAAGGATCAGGGTTGAGCAAAGGCTTTTCAGTTGCTGCCTGTTGGAAGGGGAGTGCAGTAAGTGGCGCTCAGTGTCTGAGTGCAGACCAGGGAATCTTTGCCGTGTTATCAAAAAATTGAGGACTAGTCTTTTACTGATGGGTTATCCCAAGCATATAGGACTTCTTTGAACCTAAGAAAGAGGAGACAGATGTCTGTTAGCAGAGGAGTTGTGCTCACTGAGCTGCTTTCAAGACCCCCTTGCTCTGCAGGGTCCCCTGATTCGAATCATATGATTATTGGACATTCCTTATATTGTCCTCAGTTCACAAAGTTACTGCATCTCCCCCTCCTTGAGGCCAGAGGTAAATAGCTTCTCCAAGGCCAGCTTTCAAGGCAGTGGTCCGTATGGAAACAGCAGCACTACCTACAAATTCATTGTAAGACAAATCTCCCAGTATCCTAGCACCTGCTCTGTTAAACAAGCCCTAGTGGTCCAAGGAAAGCCACGCCAGCAAGCCAGACTTTAGGACGTAGCTGTATGCGATAAGCTGCTTTTTAACTTTATTGCCAGCTGTCCCTATTTTGACTTATCTCCACTCCCTTCCTGTCCCCTTGTCCTGTTTGCCATGGCAAAAGGTTGGCGCATGTACTGCCTGTGATGGTTGCAATGGTGCGAAAGCTTTGTCCCATTCTTCTGGAGCATCTGCTGACCTTACCTGAGATCGCAAAGGCTGACAATGAGGAGGGGGTTCAGGAAGGAAATGAATTGCCATTTCAACTCCTGCCTTACGCTGGATGACTGGCTTTGTCTGTGAGCACTAGGAGAATTCTGGTTGCTGATTTGTCAAGAAACACTGCAGTCCAGGTGACATCTGGAGAGCTGAGACCATGGTGCCAGCAGTGGGCCTCTCACTAGGAGGGGTGTGCCATCGACGCTGATACCTCTCTGCGTTGCTTTCTTGATTGAAGCTCTGTGGTATATGAGATCTAAAACTCGACTGACACTCATTCCCAGCATAGCTGGATTACTGTTCAGTTCTCTGAACCTGGGCTGGTATCACCCAGGTTCTGTAGTTCAGTATCCAGCACAGCTCATGACAATATGGCTTCTGGATAGCACATGCATGAATCTCAGGAGCAGCTTGACTGTTGGAATTGCTCACTTGTCAGGGTGAGAGATGAGTCATTTCCTACATAGTCACCCATTTACCAGAAGCTCTTTACTCTCCTGTGTTGTAGAGCACTTCCCCAGCTCTTGCACCCTGGAGCACAAATGCCTTGGATTGGAGGGTGAGCCAGTGTGGGTTCTTGGGCAAGAGGAAGCAGGGTTAGCACTGTTCTGCCTGATGTGTGTCTGACTCCCTGCGGGGCAGTGGCTAGACAGAGTCCAGGTCCTTTCTCTGAGTGCTGCTTCTAAAACACGCCCTGCGTCGGTTACTGAACATGCACAGCTGGTGAAGAGGAACCAAGTCCCTCCTCTGGTTCAGCAGCACCAGTATCACCTGGCTGATGGCTGCATGAACCTCCTTTTGCAGCCTTTGGAAACGTATGAGGAGTTTACTTGCACCCCTGGCAGAAGAGAGTCGAGGCTCAAGAACTGTGCAGGATGTCCTGTTGAGTGTGCTCAGTGTGCTGTGGGAATGCAAAGGGTGCTGGATGAGAGTTTCACAGGGGAGCACAGAGGTGACTCATCTGATGTCTTGTGGGGGCCTGGAGTTGCTTTATCCTTTTATTCAGTTTGACTGCCAGAGGCTTGGTGGAAGGGGACAATGTTAGCCAACAGAGAGCTAGAACTGACTAGTGGGAAGGACAGATGCTTCATGCTGAGCAACCTTGGAGAGCTGCTGGTGGTACCTGGCCTGAACTCCCTTTGGGGCCTGCTAGTACTTCAGCCATAAAAGTCTCCTTTTTCCTGTCCCCTCCTGCACGATTTGCCTGGAATAAGGATAGTACCTGAGAAATCACAGGTGTTTGGCTGCATTTGAATCTGGTTTGTGTTGCTTACATTGTAAATGAAATCTTAGTAAAAGACTAATAACCGACATAACTCCTCTAAGTGATTATTCAGTCCTTGTCACTGTAATGTCCAAGTGCTTTGGAGCTTAGCTTGTTCTTTGTCCCGGAACTGAGGGAGATTATTTCTTCCATTTGACAGCTGAGTGAGTCCTAATCACATGGCTTCTCATTTCTAAGAGTTCTAAACCATATAAATTTGTCTATATGACTTTGTTTCATTGTAATTAGTTTCTTGGGGTAGCAAGGGAGCCTGCAAGTCCATTTCTGAACAGCTCACCTTGGAAAGACCGATTGCCGGTGGATGGATTTTGCCCAGGCAAAAACAGTAAGCAGACAATTCCCTGTTCCAGATGGAGGTTTCCTTTCTATGTAGACTCTCTGCAGAACTCTGGAGTTTGGGGTTTTTTTGTTGGGGGTCCCACATCCCCAGAATTACAGAGGTGAAGTATCAGTAACACTACTAAAAATCACAAACCAGGACCAGGTCTGACTTTAAATTATAGCTGAGATAGCAGGTCTTTCAGAAGCCCTGTGAATAAAATCAGTGCCTTGAACATTGCTATAGAGTAAAACCTCTGCAGCCTGGGAATCTGTGCAGCCCAGGTAATAAAGAGCACCTGCATTTCCAGGGACAAGGTATGTGAGGATTGCAGAGCACTGTTAGAAGGAAAAGGACATGTCTGCCAAGGTGAAAGGATTCTGCATGAGTATTTTGGGTTGCCAACGGATAAGAATTAAGAAAAGCATGAAAGAGGAAGTGGAGAACAAGCACGGTCGTCTCATTTCTCCTCCCATCTGTGTGAAGAGCAGCTGTTGTAATAAGCTGCATTTTCAGAGGCACACATGCAACATCTAAGTTCCCAAGAGGACATGTGACAGGACTAACTTAGCTGAGCTGAAATCCATCTGGATTGCTTCCAGAACAGCCTGTGCATCCTTGCGAGTTGTGATAAATGGTGACTGGAGCAACTGATTTGTTTCAGAACTGCCCCCGAGCGGCTCTCAGTGGGACTCTGAGCTCCCAGGAGAAACAAGAATGAGTTTTGTGCTGGAACTGGGCATGACTTGTTTTCTGAGAACTCAGAGAAAAACCATTCAGTGACTGAGAGATGACTAGGCAACTATTGTGCTTCCCTCATTTGGTTATCAGGACTCACTTCTGTCTGCTGAAGAAATGAGAAGAAAGCTGTGCCCTTGTCCTGTGCTTCTCCCAACAGCAGGGTTTCTCCTTTCCCTTTGCAAAACTGGAGCTGGAAGTGTCATGTGCGAAGGAGATTTATTTGCTGGGATCTGACAGCTGTAGTTGGGAAGATGTGACCTTTCTGGCTTCCAAGACAGAATTGGGGACTTGGTAATTTTTTCATGTTGTTTGAGGGGAGAATGAAGGTGCAGTGCCTGTGGCTGTGAGGTAGAAAGGAAGCAGAGCCCCTGGCTTTGTCTCAGAGCTGAGCATAGGCGAGAGGCTCCTCTCAAAAGCCCACTCTGCACTGGACCAAGAGGGAACGGAACTCTGCCTGTGTCACGTTCACTGCAGTTCTGGTCACACAGTGGTTGGCAACCTTTGTGCGTTTGGTGCGTTTCCCATCTGTGCTGCGAACGCCATGGAATACCTGCTTTCTGAAGTATCTGGACTGCATCCAGCTGTACTCTGGGTGAAGGCGATGCTGGATGTTTTTTTCTGAACATTGCAATACTCTGAGCACTGAGGGATGGACAAAAAGAGAAACGTGAGAAACGTCGTTCTTTATCTGCTTCCTACCTGGTTCCTGTGCTTGGTCACTGAGAAACGTTGTCTGTCTTACCTGTGCAGCCACTTGCGCTGCTGAACCATGGTTCCTCTGAGCACATGGACATGCTCCTGCGCTCCTCCCCTCACCCCGTGGATCTGTCTTCATCTCTGTCACCCTTGAAGGGAGCAGTGGCTCTGCAGGCCCTCCCAGTCTGCCTTGCTCCTCACTCAGGCCACCTGCCTCTTCTTTGTTGAGTCTTTCCCTAGTTCCTTCTGGGTTTGACTGTGGCCTCCATCGCTGCTCCTTCTACATCCTTTGGCTTCAAAACCCTGGGCAGAGCCAGAGCGGTAGGGGCGCCGTCCTGCTTTCAGGCTGTGTGTGGTGCTGTCTTCAGGTGTTTCTGTGATGTGCAGTGTGTTTGGTTTGGTTTAGCTATTTGCTGTTCTCAAGGTGGTGTCCTGCTCTGCCCAGTGCACGCTGGTGCCCAGCCTCTCTGGTGTGTCTGTCCGAGGGACTGCCGGGAATGCGCGTGTGTGCGCGAGCGTGTCTGTGCGTACCTGCTCGTGCTACACGAGTAACCACGTGTCACGGCTTGTAACCCGTGGCAGGCTCGCTGCTTTAGTGGTGCTGGGATGTGCAAGGTATGGCACGTGGCTCCAGAGGTGGGACGTGTGAAGGCTGTGCGTGCATAGCACTTCAGGGACGAGTAACGCACCATTCTGCGTGGTGTCGTGGCACAGCTCCCTCTCCTTGCGGTCGGAGGTTGTGTGTCTGCAGTGACTGCCATGCCATTAAAGCATGTTTCTCTGTCAAGTGTGAAGGAGGGAGGAAGAGACCTTTACCTGAGAGATGTGCCATAAGCTGCGTGCTCTTCCCCACCCATGCAGATACTTAGTGTGCTGGCAGGGGGCCTTGAGAGGAGACACTGGACTGGCGCTTGCATACTGTCCGTCCCTGCTGCATGCTTGAATGCAACATGTAAAGTGAGTATTGTGCCTAGTGTGGAAGTGAGCTGTTAACAACTCTTTTCTCTTTACCTTTAGCCCTGATGAAGAGTCTTCACAGAAGTTCATTCCCTTTGTTGGGGTGAGTGTTACCTTAGTTACACAGTTTCAAGCCAGCTAGAGTATGTCCACAAGTATGAACCCAAACTTACCTGTTTCTGAGGCAGAGGAGGACCCTGGGCTCTCTAAGGTCAGCATGAGTGTTGGATACAGCTGTCTGGCATGTAAGCAAACTTCAAAGATCCCTTAACAAATGACTCTGTGTATTTCACTTCGCAAGCAGCTGGCTCTGAGCAGCTTCCTGCTGCAGGCCTGCCAGCACTGGAGCACTCACTGTGGACTTGCTTTTGTCTTGTGTTCAATACAGAGAGGAGAAAGTGCAGCACTGAAGTGCTCTGATCTACAGCCTGTCTTTGCTTGCACACCATAGCACCCGGTCCGTGGGGAATCATGCAGAGATCTCAGGGTTACTGTGCCCAGCATTGCCCTGGGGGATTGATTTAGCCAAACTTGTGGCAGTCCTCTCTCTGCCTGTTCTGAATGATCTCCAGTCCCCTTAATATCCCATCCACTCCTGGGAAGTGGAGACCACATCCCATTAGGGAGATCATTTATACCACTGGTAAATTTGAGTCTGGAGCAGCAGCTTTTTAATACACTTTATTACGTGAATGTGTATTTGAGATAGTCATCCCTGGCTTTTCCTCCTGTCCTTATGTATTAAATGCTTCCAGCTCAGGTGGCCAAGTGAAGAGTATCTAGGGAGGGGGTGTTTGTGCTTCTGTCAGTGTGTTTTGTGCACCGTGTACTTTGCATTTTCTAGATTCCCTCTCTTTATTTGGTCATACTGTTCAATTCATGAAGTTTTAGGTAAAAAGTCAATGCCCTGTGGCTGAAAGGAAACCCCTGACTGCTCTTCGGCTACTGGATGTCCTCTTTACAGATGTGCTGTTGTCTTGTAGCTTCTCTTTCTTGCGTGCTGGCTGCTTGTTCTGACTTCTCTGTGTTAAACTGACTTGTATGCACTCCAGTGCATCAGAGCTAGTCTGAAATCCCAAGAAAGAGCTCAGTCTCTCTTGCCCTCAGGCTAACTGTGCTTTCACTCTGGTGTCCCTTCAGAGTTAGTCTCTCTGCAGCGCTCCTATGATGACAGTCTACTTTTGTTGAAGGAAAAATGTCTTCTGCTAAAGTGGAGAGATGCAACTTCCTGATCTGTTTCCTGCTGATGAGCTTTGCTGTGATCTCGTCCCTCCCACAAACTGCAATGGCAAGTGAAGAACCATTGTTAAGAAACAGCGGTTTCACCTTTCCCTGTAACAGGAAAAGCCCAGAAGAGCCTGGAAGTGTCTGGACTGAGGCTGCTAGGCTCTGCCCAGCTTTTCTTTGGAACTGAATCAGTGCTATTTGCAAGCAAAACAGGGCTCAGAGTGTTTTCCCATTGCTCTAAAATGATCATTGTCCTGACCTTGGCAATGCTTTTCCGGCCTGGATTTGGTTGTCTGGAAGTGGGAAGAGTGAACAGCTCTGTGTGCTGCCAACCCCCCAAATAGCTTGCCTTGAAATCACAGACTGAGTTGCTATGTCAGATGGTGGCAAGGGTCAAATCAGTGCTGCTTATTCTTGCTTCTGAAGTGTTCCTGGCACTTATTACCCCATGTGACACATCTGAAGAGACTTGGAAAAGCTGATTGCAGGTGCATCACTGTCTGAAACTGAGCATGAACACCAAAGCTCTTGCCCTCAGCTGCAGCCTGCTTGTAGCTGTTGGCCGAGGAAGGGAGGGAGCCAGTGACCTTTGTGTTTGCAACTCCTGATGTTCTCTGGCCTCTTGGCTTTTAGGGCATGAAAGCTGATGTCCTGCAGCTTTGTTGTGCACAGTCTTTGACCAGAAGCAAGCAGGGCAGTGCCACGCTGCTCGGCCAGCTCTGAAGTGATGGGAGTGGAGCCTTCTGAGGGGCCAGTCGGACATAAAAGCCAGGGTTGGGTGGTGAGGCTGCGTGGTTGTCCACCTTGTGTTGTGCTGACAGCCAGTTGCCAGGAGAGTTAATGGGATGTACCTCCTTTCTGAAGGGAGAGGAGGCTGGCTGTTGCAGTGTTCCTGGATGGACACATTGTTGGGACTGCAGCAGTCTCAAGCACCACTCTGAGTAGAGGCAAGGGAAGGCATTTAATCTTGTCTTCCTCCTATGAGTTTGAACTTGAGCATCTTCACTCATCCCACAGGGGGAAAGGCCAACAGAGATTTCCTGTCTGGCTTGCAGATCAAGCTGGCTGTACGCAGTTTTCTGTGTTGCTTGTTCTTCCCCTGACTCTTGCCTCACCTCTTGCTCACAGGTAGTTACAGTCTGTGAAACATCCTCGTGTCCTTCAACTCATACAGCACAAATGGTTGTTGGGCTCCAGAGCCTGATTTATTGCCCTTTGGGCAGAGAGCGACCAAACTGAGTTGCAGTCTCCTCTCCCAAGCCAGTGCCCCTCAGGGAGGCTCTGCACACACTGCTGAATTCAGGATGGTTTTTCCAAGGCTGCAGCTAACAGAGAATCCACCAGAGCCACAGCTCTATGAGATCTACTGCTGAACGTACAATGCCCCCACCCTGAACTGTGCACAGTTTTTGTTTCTAGTGATTTGGTCCTTTTTTCTTGATCCTTTAGCACAGAAATGTGCTCCCTGGAGATGTGATCTAGACGTGGTCATGTCTGAAGTTAACTGTCTTCTGAATAGACTGTGGCATCATTTCTTATTCTAAAGCAGGGTTTACTGACTTGAGATCTGTTTGCAGCTCTTTGTCAGCATTTATATAGGGTAGATATTAGCCCTAGATGCAAGTTTCTTAAGGACCTTAAGAGGGGTCTTTCCTCTGCAATGTCAAGAGTGATGATCCCTGTGCACCCTTGCAGATGGTCCCTGCTTTTCTATCACCAAGGGTTGTTTCATCTTTCTGTGCATAGTGTGTTCTTGGGAGCTTGTGTTTGCAGAATGCTCCATTCCCCAATTTATTGCTAGTGGCATTTATCATTAACTTAAAATTACTAGCTGGTGGGTGGCCGTATCAGAATATGTTTGTATCCTTATCACAATGTGATTGGTGTTGTTCTGACCTGTCCATGTGATGGTTTATCCATATCTGTGCCCACAGGCTTGGCCTAGAAGTGGCTGCACTTGGGGGAAGCAATATGTCTGTAATTAGCAGGCAGATTACAGCAATGCTGAAGGGATATTTATGTTCCTTTCTCCTCCTTGCCAGGTTCCCACAGGTGTCACCGACAGGCACTGTAGTTGCCTTTGCCTGGGGCTGCCGATGGGCTGTTAGAGCTGTTCAGGTCTGTAACAGCTCCATAGGGTCTGTGTAAGTCAGGGGAGGGTTGTGAGCTGGTGCTGCTTGGCTCTTAGAAGACTCCACTTCTTAACATGCTTTCACACTACTCTCTGACTGCAGGGACAGAGCTGAGGAGGCCCTAGGGATGAGCTTAGTTTGAGGGTTGGGCGTTCCTAATGTTCAGGGGACTCTTGTTTCATAGAGCTCTTGTGCTTTGTCCCTTCCAGGTGGTGAAGGTTGGAATAGTGGAACAATCTTCTGCAACATCAGGTAACGCGCACGTGTGTGCTTTGTGTCATATAGGTGGTGGGAGCCTGACTTCACAGGCTGAATGAACTTGTCCATTTCTGATGTCTTAGGAGTTTTATAAGGTGGAATTGGATTTTATTTGCTCCCAGTTCTGCTGGGACAGCCTCAGGAAGAGGCCTCTCTCTTTAAATAAACCAGTTTTCTTGTTACTTTACAAGGAGCTTCAGGCAAGCTGAAATTCCCACACCCTCATCCAGGGAAGCTCCACTCACCTATGTGCAAACACCCATTTTTCTTAAGGGTAGACTCACAGCTGAGGTTAATTGAGGGAAGAAGTTCAAGTCTGTCTCCCTGTGCTGGGCTTAATTACCGAATAACATTGATCTCAAACGTCCACCGAATGCTGGGAACTCCAAGATAGGCAATGATTTTGCCAGTCTTGACAACAAATTTAGACCCTTTTTTTTTAATTGGGGGGGGCGGGGACAAAGCTGATTTACATGATACTGCCTGATTACAGACGTGGACATGGGCCAGTGCCATTCTGTGAATGTGAACTAGTTTTCTCCTCCTTCATGTCCTGCTTAAGTGTGGAGGCAGTCAGAACTGATGGGCTGGCTGACCTCTGGATTGAGTCTGAGCAAAACCTGTGCAGCAAGAGCATGGGCAGGAGACTGAGCTGTCCCGGCGTGCATGTGCTGGGCTGTGAGATGAACCCAGACAAACTGTTTGACTTCTTTTCTGCAAGGTGACTCTGATGATGCAGCTCCCTCAAGCTCCAGTGTCCTTTCTTCTACCCCACCTTCTGTGTCTCCTGCTGTGAAAGAAGCCTCCCCCACGCCACCTTCCTCACCATCTGTCACAGGCAGCTTCTCGTCCTCAAGGTAAAGCATGTTTTGTCTCCTTACAGGTCCCTCGTCTGTCTTCTCTGATGTATATGTGAGAGGAAAACTCTGCTAAAGGGAAACCCACTGCTCTGCTTTCTTCTGCCCCAGCAAACACTGGAAGGCATCGCCTTTCCCCTTCACCTCTTTTGCTTCTGGAGTGACTGTGTCCTTGCTGGCCTACAAGGATCTGGGGAGGGCAGAGGGGATCTTGCACCTGGTGGGAAGGCTGCGCTTCTCAAGGGCAGACACGCTTGTACTGGAAGAGGCAGCCTTGTGTCGATAATCTGGCAGAAACCCTGATTCTGATGAGCCGTTGTGGCAGCCTGTTTGGGAAGGTTTGTGTTCTCCATCTGCTGGTATTTTCCCTTTGAGACTGGGTTTTCTTGGGGAGATATTTAGCCAAAGTAAATACTAACTCTAATACATGTGAGTACTAGCCTAATCCCTCATGATTCTTTTGTTTTAAAGGACCAAGTGAGTGTAAGCTCAGAGTGACACTGTGGATGGAGCAGGCTTTTTCTTTGTGAAGGGAGAGCTGACAGTTGTGAGGTGGCGTAGTGGAACTGCAGTTCCTGTTCATGTGTGTGCCTGAAGGTGTATCAGAACTGCAAGGAGACAGTGCCTGTGGGCAATGTGAAGCTCTGGCTTAGCTGAAATTTTAAGGAGTGAAGGGAGAAAACTCCTAGAAAATTGCCAGTAATGAGTTGCCCTGGCCAGGACTCACATGTTGTTGCTGTATCTGTCTATCAGTTGGTGTATCTGTCTAACAGTCTGTGTCCATTTCTGGTACCCAGAAGCACATGGTGAAGTTAAAGGTTCAAGGGAATTAACAAGATCAAGGGGACAGCACAGCAGCCTTGTGAGGAGAGACTAGAAGCACTCGGACTCTGCAGATTGGGGGAGGAGGGGAAAGAGGTAAACCACTTAAATTTTGCAAAATCACAGTGGTGGTAGTTTGTTCACCAAAGCTGGTTTTTGAGACTGATTAAAAGGGAGAGAGGAAAGAATTTCTGCACACAGCAGGAAAGGCATATTGGGACCATGTCTGTCTCTGTGCTTCTATGGCAGCAGGATCGGCCGATCAAAGAGGGGTTAGGCAAATTCATGCGAGGCAGATCCGTTAATGGATACTGAAGGATGATTCAGGGGTGTCATCTCTAACAGGCCTAATCCTGTGATTTTCGGGCTGGTGAAGTCAAAGGGAATGTTCTGCAGTCAGAGACTGGGCTCTCCTGAAGCAGCATCTCCTGCTGGAGACAGAATGGGGCCTTTCCTCTCACCTCAAAGAGCTTTGTGGGGATCTTTAACCTCTGACAACTTAAACTGGCCCAAGAGTTCCCTTTTTACAAGAGGAAATGGAAATGTGGAAGTCCCAGTTTATCAGGTGCCAGGCAACTGGAAGGTGTTAATGCCCATTAACCTGTGCCAGGAGGCCCCAAGTCCTTCCTGTTGGCCTCCCGCAGACTGGTGCCAGGAGGGTCCTGTGCCCCAGGCTGGGCCCAACAGCAACTGCCTGGTGGTGCAGAGCTGCACAGGCTGAGCAGAGCAGAGCTGACCTCTCATGTGAGAACTCTGGGTGGGCTTTCCAAAGGTGGAAGTGGTTTGGGAACCCATACCCACAAGAGTGTAGGCTATTAAAGTTGTGAGACATGGACCTGATGTATCTAAAGCTGACAGCCCAGCTCTGGGAATCTGGCACATGTTTAACCAGGAATGCAACAGAAAATCCTGCCTGGGCATAGTGAAAATTAGGATGCTTTGTCATTACAACTGATATGAGAAATATGATGCATTCAAAGGTGCATCTTTAAAAAAATCATCCTTTAAGAATCATCTTTAAAAAATCATTCTTTAAGAATCTCACTTCTGAAATTGCCCTGAGAACCCAAAACCTGGCTTTAGTGATCAAAGATGTACTTTGTGGTCTGGCTTTCAGCTGAATAAATGCCAAAGATAAGGAAATGATTTGCTGAGAGGTCCTTAACGATGGGCCATCCTTGTTATACCTTGATGGTTTCTTATTAGACAGGCAGTGTATTGGGAAGCATATTTCATTCAAGATCACAGATTCACCTTCCTTAGCAGTTGTCATTTCTCAAACAGGGGATACAGGCTGATAGATAAATTAAGTTTGTCTTTCACCTAGTACTTGCATAATATTCAGTGCTCTGTCATTATGCAGGAAGAAGTATAGGCTGTGAGTCTGCTGGATGATAAACCCCTGCTTCACTCGAGGTTGGCAAAAGGCAGGGGCAGGCAAGGGGTGGAATTTCCCAGGCTGCTCATCTTCCCTTTTCTGGCTCAAGAAAGGCTGGCAGCATGTTTTGGTGATGCACATCTGTTACCACATGATGCATGGGAGTTTCGAACAGCAGATCATGTCCTGAAATCTGCTGTTGTTTAGCAAACATCACCGGACTGGCAGAGCATTTTCCCACCACTGGAATTCCCCAGCACACAGCAGGGCTGCAGCACAGATCACCCTGTGCCAACTTTGTTACAGGGACCTGGGGAGACCAGAGATCCTGCCTGACTTGGTGGAGCATCTGGACAGGAAGGGAAGCACCTGGTGACAGGAAGAGCTCTTGAACATATGATATGGAAGCAAATCAGGGAGACTGGGAACTGAGTGCCTGATGTTCAGAGACCCACCAGCTCTTTGTTCACCCCCGTTCAGAGTTGATTTTGGCAGTGCTGCGCCTACCTGCAGACATTCACTCATCAGTGCTCAGGAGGCAGCAGCAAGGTGCTTGCAGCCTCTCTTCCCCATTCAAACTGGAAATGATCTGGGCCACCCCAGGGGCTGCCTTTGGTGACTGGGTCATGGAACTCGACACCAAGTTAGGAAACTGCTTGCCTGCTCCCCTTGCCTCTGCTTGTCCCTGTGGCTGTGCAGCAGGTCAGCTTGTCTCAGCCCGTTGCAGTTCTGTGCTGCTAAGCCAGCGTCGCTGTGTACTGTGACCCAGGCTGTATCACTTGGTGGTTTCTTGTGCTTTTGTGATCCCTGGATCTCACTATGAAATGTTGCTGCCTGATTTCCCAAAGAGCCAGGTGCTTGTCCTCTGACCGTCTGGTCAGAAACAGCAGCCATGCTGAAAAACCATGGGTGGGGAGAACTCTGCTGAGTGCTGCACAGAAATTACCTTCTCCTTTTCTTTTCCAGCCAGAACCTCGGTGCTGAGTTGATGGGCCTGCAGGTGGATTACTGGATTGCAGCTCCGCCTGTGGACAGAAAAAGGGACCCGGAGAAGAAGGACCCCTCCACTACCAAAAATACACTGAAATGCACTTTCCGGTCCCTGCAGGTCAGCAGGTTACCTGCCAGCGGTGAGATTGCCACCACTCCAACCATGTCCATGACTGTCGTGACAAAAGAGAAGAACAAGAAAGGTAAGACTGGACACATTTACTGTTGCCAATGGCCAAGAGTGCAACATCACTTCCTATTCTGCTGCTTCAGGGCTGCCTAACTTGTCAGTCCTGCATTACAGCACCTTTAGCCATGTTTGTAACCCCAAAATTTTAGCTTGTAGATGAGAAGTGACTGCATAAGGTGGTGGAGTTTGAAAGGGTGGTTCCTCCTTGCGCTGTAAAAAGGGGATGTGTTCAGCTTTACAGCTGAACAGCTGAGATGGTATAGCCCAAGAGAACAAAGATGGGGACAGAGTGAGGACATTTGTGGAAATCCAGGAGGATCGCTGCTTTGGACAGATTCCCTGTGTTCCTTGTGAGCCTGCTGGTGCTGGTTTGGAGTGTTGGATTAGGTAGGAGGCAGTTTGTGCTCCAGCCATGAGAGTCAGGACAGACCCTGCAGCCTGGGCAGCTCTGAGCTCTGGTCTCTCCTCTGCCATATGACAGAGGTGCAGCCAGAGGCAGGACTCGTGTGCCTCCCATCGTGTTGCAGCACATGGCAGCAGCCCCAGCAGAGACGTTTAGCTGGGTTTGATGTGGTATCCTCATGCTAAAACACCACTGTTGCAGCTGGACGAACGCAGCAGCCGGACCTGCCAAGCCATTGCAAGGTGTGCACGTACATACAAGAGGTGTTGTTACTCAGAGCAGAATTGCAGCAGTGTGAGCTCTTCTGCAGGAACTCTTACGACCTTGTGCAGGGTGTTTGAGGGAAAGAGGTAGAAGAGAAATGCTTTCAGTGAAAAGCCTCATGTTAAATTTTTTCTTGTTTTATCTTCTGCTCTTAAACTCATGGCTTGGAGTTTATTTTTCTTAAAAGAGAAAAAAAATGCATTTTAAATGTCAGTAAGTGTTCTTTCCTGGCCTTGGTGTTGTGAAACATACCAGGCACTGAAAAGAGCTCTGCAGAGAACTGTTTTCAAAGGAGCAGTGAGGCAGTTCTGTACTTGCGTTTGACTGCCAGTACCTGTCCTTCACAACATCCACGTGCCCATGGCCCTGGTGAAAGCAGGAGTTCTGGAGGGTCCAAGAGGCCAGCAGAGCCTCCTGGACAAGTGGCTGCAGGACGTGGGTGTGTAACACTGCAGGTCACTACTGGCCTAGCATAGCTGTGTCACTGCTGATAGCAGAGCTCCCACTCCTTTTTAAGTGGCATGTCTGTGGGGAAAGCAGTCCTGAGACACTCCAAATGGTCTTCACTGGGATGGCCCAGCCAGTGTTCAACACCTCCAGATTTTGTGGAGCCAATTTGTACGTCTTTGCTTGTGCATTTGGACAGTTCTTGGGGAACTGGAACACTTTCAGCTCTTGTAACACCTTCCCTCTCCACCAGTTGCCCCCAGCTTGCGGTCCCTCCTGCTGTCCCAGTGTCGGTGCAGCCCAGCTTACATCAGGCTGCTGTTAGTGCCACAAACCTGCCTGAAGCTACACAGAAAGCTTGAGTGCAGTGCTGCCCAGCAGCTGTGTGCAGTGTGGACTCTCCCTAGGTTGTGTGGCTGTCTGGTGGATCCTGTCAGCCCAACACTGGTTGCAGGCTGGGAACCAGTGCAGATGCAGCTGGTGTCCCAGCAGAGTGGCGAGAGTTACCCCGAAGGTGTCCTTTGGGGGGCCTGGTTGTGAGCTGGGAATGCTTCATGTACAGACACTTAGGCCTGAAATGTCGATGTGCGTAGGTGACAGTGCCAAGCACTGACACAGTGAAACTCCTGCTGAACAGGAATAACTTCAGGAGTTAGAATTCTCAGACGTGAATGTTTAAATGCAAAACCTCCAACAAGCCTTGGTACAGCTCCTGTGAATGGCAGAGGTTCACTGTGTACTGGTTTGATTTTCTTCCAGTGATGTTTTTGCCCAAGAAAACAAAAGACAAGGAGATTGAGTCCAAGAGCCAGTGTATTGAAGGAATCAGCAGGTTGATTTGCACAGCGAAACATCAGCAGAACATGCTGCGTGGTAAGTGCAGTGCTCGCATCCTGTTGGACCCTGGGGTGAGGCTTAGCTGCCAGTGTTGTTCTCCAGGGAGCTGGCTGACTTGGTGGCCTGCCCTGTGCCCTGCAGCCACTGGGATTGGATATGTCCAGCATGGAGAAAATTTTAATAGGTCTGGCACATGAGAAAATCTTGCCTTAGCTAGAGTCATAGAATCATAGAATCTTCCGGTTGGAAAAGGCCTTTGAGATCATTGAGTCCAACTGCACCCATCATCTGCTAAACAATGTCCCTCAAAAACTCATCTACCCATTTTTTAAATGCCTTCAGGGATGGTGACTCAACCACCTCTCTGGGCAGCCTCTGCCAGTGCCTGACCACCCTATTGGTTAAGAAATTCTTCCTCATATCCAATCTGAGGAACTGTTCTGAATCTGGGATGAGGACAAGGGCTGGACTGGGCTCTATTTCTCTCCCTGTCATTCCATAAATTTCCCTTGCATGTCTGGGAAGTGATGGCAGAGAGTGGTGAGAGCGTGGCTGCTCCTCTAGGCAGGATCCTGGCACAAATACACCACAGCAGGAGCAGTATGTGCATCTTGCAGGCAGAACTAAAGCAGTTGCTAGTGGAGCTGTGCATTCAGTGTCAAAAATAGCCCTGTAGCTTTTTCAGTTGATAATCCCTACCACTGTACACAGGGAGGGACCTGCTTAGCTCACCTCCTTCATCCTGGCCCAGTCCCTGTAAGACTGGTGGGTGTGAGGGGTGGTCCCAGACCCTGCATCACCTCTAGGAGATGTGGATCTCCTAGTTGACTGAAGAGACTGATGTCTGTCTGTAAGAGTGCATTTGCCAAATAAAGAAAGTCGAGTGCGTTTAGGACATTTGAGAAGTCAGATTGGGTGATGCTGAAATCAGCAGTGCGAGGAGCTCCAGTGTCAGTGGGCAATGCTGAAACAACAATCTGAGCTGTTCTCCCCAAATCTGCAGCCTTTCCCCCCTGTGTTTGCAGATGCTGACAGTGACCAGGTGGCTGGGCCGAGCAGTGCGTGTCCTGAGTGCAGAATGTGGCCAGGCCTCCCTCTGCCGATTGCAGGGAGGTTTCTAGCATCACTGTTTCAGGCTGGCCACTTCCACTTGGTGTTTTCTAACTCTTCTCTCTTTTTACCCTCCCCTGCAGTCCTGATTGATGGGGTGGAGTGGAACGACGTCAAGTTCTTTCAGCTGGCAGCACAGTGGTCCTCTCATGTCAAGCACTTTCCCATCTGCATATTTGGACACTCCAAATCTAACTTCTAGCCATGCTCGGCAGAGGGGCTTTCTGTCCGTCCCGGAGACTGCACACCAGGAGCCAGGAACTGCGTGCCAACTCCGACTCACATCACACTACCTTCTCCTGCAGAATTAATTACAGATGTGCTTGGATTACTTTTTTCTATTAACTCTTAAATTTACTACAAGGGAAGGAAACCCCTTTAAACAAAGGCAAAACCCCCAGTCTTAAATATAGATGTGCTGACATGAAGTCATGGGGGAGTTGGCAGGAGCAGGCAGCCTGCCCAAGAACACCTCCCACTTACAAGCAGATAGCTGAATAACTGCACTGCTTATTAACCTGAGACCTCATTGGTGTGAGTGGGCTCGAGGAGCTGTGAATCTGCTCGAATGGAATTTGCGGAAGAACGTATGTGTTGCAATACATTTGGTCCCCTCCTTCTATTTCTAGAGAAAAAAAAGATGGCCAGTCTTTCTTCCTGCCACTCAAAGGATGAGAGATTTGCAAATCTGGAGGGAGTTCAGCTGTCCAGTTTGAAAAACAAACGGCTTGTGTGGCTAGGGAGGTCTGTAGAGGACCCCCTTCGGAGTGTGGAGACTGCCAGGATGGCGGGCAGGGTTTATGCTGAAGCGATGCCTGAGGAGGGCTGGGCAGGAATGGGAATTAGGGAAACGCTAGTGTGAGGAAACTCCAGTGTCCCAAGTCTGTGACGATGACCCAACAGAGCCAGTCATGATGTCTCTGCAGCTGCCTGTGCTGCTGAGGGACACTGTCAGTGGAGTCGCTCTTGTTTACATACACCAGTTATTTACCTGTCAATAAAACCTCATCCAGCATCTAAAGGGAAAGGATTTTTTTAAAAGCTGCAGATTTTTTTTAATGCTTTCTAAAAAAAAAAGCTAAAATAAAAACAAAAATGAGAGCAAAAGAAAAATTAAGTTGCCAAAAAACAAACCCAGGGAGCTGAGCTGTTGCCTGTGAAGTGATCCATGAGTGGAGTGGCTGGGCTGGGAGCTGGCCAGCGCTCTGTGTGTCCTTCTGTCAAACTGCACGTGGGAGGTAGCATGGGATGCTTTATCTGCTTTGTCTTTGTCCTGCCCTCACCATGCTGTGCTCCCCAGAGCCTGCTGCCATCTCCCTTGTGCACCTCCCCAGGCTGGGCACAGACCCCCTGGCCTTGGGGCCATTGTCCAAATGCACTCTTGCTGTGCCTTGAGCGCCCCGGGACCTCTCTGTGTAGGGGCTGTAACAGAAACAAAGGGTGCTGGGGGCAGGCAGCCTCCTGCGGGCTGCTCAGGCTGTTGTCCTTACCTTCTCCTTTCTTGAGTATTCCTCCCCATGGGAGTTTCTCTGTGGAGGGCATCGCTTCCCCAGCAGGATGTGCTTTTGCCCTGGTACAGCATTGCCTGTGGGTTGAGGGTTGGCTGGGGGTTTCAGTGGTGCTGGAACATGAGAGAGGGTGTTCACCTTGGGCAACAAAGATGACCCAGGAGATGGAGAAGCAGGTATTTTGGGTGTCTTGCACTGCTGGCTTGGCTCTGGCTTTGCTTGTATTCACTTTGTACATCTTGCTGCTGCCAGGGACGCTTGGCGTGCCGGGACAAAGAGGATACTTTCATAAGGAGACAGCATGCCAAGCCAAAGGTGTGGGTGGCTCTGGGTGCTGCAGATGTACCTTTTGCTCTCCGGGCTTCCTGAGGTGGTGCCCAGGAGGGACTTGGAGCGGGTGGCGCCTGGGCCTTGTGGAGCAGGCTGGTGTGGAAGAGCAGACATCTCTGGCATTTCAGGGTCTGGGACTGAAGTTTTTGGTGGGATCATTGTGAGTCCCACCCTTGCAGGCAGGCCAGGCTGCAGGTGTTTTAGAAGGCACTTTCCAAGGGCAGTGATGCTTTTGAACCTTTACTGGCACCTGCTGGGCAATACTTTTTCCTTTTTTTGTCTGTTTTTCTTTTTTTTGTCCTATCCCTCACCTCTGGGGTTTTAAAGACTTGGAGAATCCAATCTGTCCTGCTTGGCAGGTCCTGTTCTGTACAGGAACCACACAGGCCGTGGGCAGGGCAGTGGGGTATGCTCTCTTAGGCTGGATGCTGGTGAGGAGCAAGGGGTTATTGGCGAGAGCATGGTCCCTGCTGGATCCAGTGCCTGTTGCAGCTCACAGCACAGGCTGCGTCACCCACTGGTTCCTGAAACCCTTTCCCAGCACAAGTGCAACCTACTTGGTCAGGGACTGGGTATTCCCTTCAGACCGCCCAGGGAAGGAGGACATGGTCCTGTGCCTGGTGGTGCGCTGCCAGGTGGGCCATGTTGTCTAGCTGCAATACTCTGGTTCTTCCCATAGTCCTGTGGGCAAGTCTGTCAGCCATCTGCTCTTGGCTGTGGCAGAAGCTTGGCTCCAGCTTGAATGTCGTGGTGTCCATCAGTTGGTTGGTGCATCTTCAGTTGACCTGAGGTGGTGCTCTGGGACTGTGCCGCGTTGCCTAGCAGCAGCAGCGTGAGAGATGGTATATAAGCACATCACTTCTTTTTCTTTATTGAGGCTGTTACAGCAGGAAAAAAAAGCTTTTTAAAGGGGATTAGTTTGCATGTGATTTATTCCTTGAGTCTCACGCTGGTGTGACAGGAGCAGTTGGGCTGGGCTCCAGTGTCAGGAGCCACACAGAGCTCTCAGCTGGGGCGTTAGTGCTGCAGAGGTGGGGAACTGACCAACTGCAATAACTTTGTTTACCAGGGACAAGGGGGAACCATCTCTGTGCTCCTCTTTGCATTTCAACCTACTGTAAAGAAACAAATGGTAGCTAGGACAGGATTTCCGAGGGTCCTGCCTATCAATTGTTGTTGCCCTGCTCTACTGTGTATGTGCGCGTGTATGTGTGTGTGTACGTGCAAGAGAAACACTTCTGCTCCTTGTGTTTCATGTTGGTTTGTGTTTTGTTCTGACTTTATACAAGTGTATCCTCCGGGAAACTCTCTGTGCGTCTGAGACCTGGGGGCCTGTTTCTCCACAGTGTTTTTCCCTGCAGAGAGCTGCAATTGCTCTGGAATTCCTCTCCCATGCAAGGAAACATCCCTTCTCAGCCTCATCCTTCCGGAGTCAGGCAGCGGCAGGCTGGGCCTGCCTGGGCACAGGGGCTGTGGCCTTGGGGGCAAGGGCTGGTGGGTGAGCTTGGTGGTGCTGTTCTGGTGAGGGTGTTATGCCTCTGTTGTTTTTCGTGTTGCGTGGAGCCACTTTGTGCAGCTCTTTCTGTCCCTCACTGGAGGCAAAGCAGTGTTCTGTCTCTGAAGAAAATGAGTGTTGAAGCACACATGTGGGTCAGGCTGCTTTGGGAAGGGGCTTGGCACCTGCTGACACCTACGAGTGACTAATCTTGGGTCTCTCACCCTCCCCAGCAGTTTTCTTCTGGCAAGTAAGCCCTGCTGGCTGGAGGGATCCCTGCTGTGTAGCCTGGAAGAGTTGCTGGGCAGTTGCCAGCCTGGCAGGATTGGGTGGTGGCATGCAAGGTGGTGAATGCAGAAGGGTGGCTTAGAGCAGAGACAGCACAGCTCCACGCTCAGCTCTTGAGGGTTTTGGTGAAGAAGGTGCTGCTCAAATGCAGTGGTGTTCTCTCACCCACCTGTGTTAGATGGGGTTTGCTGTGGAGCCATGTGGTCTGACAGCAAAGGTAGGGGCTGGAGCAGGCAGCGTCTGAGCTGATCTCTGGCTGGAAAGTGCTTTGAAGGTGGTGTCCCCCAGGCTCCCTGTCCCTTTGTGTCCTACGGCGTGCTGCCTGCATTGCCCATCTCTCCCACTCACTTGGCTGTGGCTTCTCAAAGCTGCTGGCTTATTTGCCAGCCACTCTTGAGCAAAGGGGTCCCTGCCTCACTCAGAGGTGAAGTCTCCGGAATGGGCTTGCTGCTGTGCAACGCTGACCTAGTTTAACAGTGCTGGTGAGCAGACGAAAGGTGGAAGGGCTTT
The DNA here is from genome assembly GCA_033558185.1 of Dromococcyx pavoninus. Classification (NCBI taxonomy): domain Eukaryota; kingdom Metazoa; phylum Chordata; class Aves; order Cuculiformes; family Neomorphidae; genus Dromococcyx; species Dromococcyx pavoninus. Next base: position 753,518 of record JAUMJL010000190.1, on the reverse strand, counting down.
GTAGCATTGTATTGCTCCTTGAGTGCTTCCTGGTCCTCCAGGTTGAGTTTCCCAGAGACAAAGACTCGGCCTCATCCCTGCCAGTGTTCAATCAGTGGGTGGCTCTCCTGTGGAGCCAGCCCCTTCAAGGGTATCTTGGGTGACTCTTTTAGCTCAGCGCCGTAGTTTTCATCGAGTTCAATTGTTACCATTTACATCTCCGTGGTAACTGCAGAGTCCTCCTTAATTGCACATGACTTTAGAGAAAGCCACTGTCTCTTTGGCTGTGTTCTGCTGCTTTAATTAGCAGCGCGCTGTGGCTTTATCCTGCAGCGAGGGCAGGGGTAGATGTTCAGGAGGTTTCTGGGGCTGGAGGAGATGCACATGTTCATTTTCCATCATCAAATTCAGCGAAGAACCACACTGTTCTGTGCTTAATCTGCGACTACAGCAAAGACCCCATCGTGCTTCTCACCAGCAGCGCATGCTAGAAGGAGTGCTGAAGAGCTGAGGTGAGGGCATCGCGCCTGGCACCTCCAGGCTGGAGAAGAAAATCCTGGTGAGAGGCAGCAGAGCCAGTGGCCTTCTCCTGCTGCTTGCTATGCAGGGGGATGAGGAAGGCTGGGATTAGGGCAGTCCCACCATACAGTCGTAGAGGGTTGAGGGCGCTGGAGTGCTGTGCTTCTGCTACCTTTGTTCAGGGATCTCAGCCTTGCCATGTGGCGACATTTAGTGTGACACTCTCCAGGCTTATCTGGCAGGGAGAAGGCCAGAAATGAGCAGCAGCATCTCCCAAAGGTCTCCTGGAGCCTCTTCAGAGGGGTTTTCATGGAAGATGCTCCTGGCAGGGCCAGCTTCTGCAGGGTTGCCTGGGCTGCTTTGAGCAAGACTTGGGGAGGAGGGCATATGTCAGCTTGGAAAGCTGCAGGTTGCTGTGTTCCTTGAGGAAGAGCACTGCTTTGCACCTTGGCTGGAGGATTGCCAGAGCACGGCATGTGCGTGTGCCGTGGCGGTGGGAAGCGCCTTGCAAGCGTGGGCGCTGGGCCTGGGTGCCGCCAGCCTTGTCCGGATTGCAGCCCACGAGGGGACGTTACCACTTTGTAGATTCATGAGTTGTCCATCTGTTTCATTGTTGTATTGTTTGGGTTCTAAGGGTTTTTTTATGAAGACAGATTTAAATGTAAATAGCCTTTTTTTTGGAACAAACTGCAACTTGCTCAACCTCGTCAACTATTTTATGGTACTAATGCAACACTAATAAAACTGGACATGAAAGCACACACCTGTCCCTTGAGTTGTCTCTTGACAGGAGCTGCTCTGGCATGGCTGGGGCAGTTGTCTCCAGTAGAAGACATGACTTTCTCGCGTGGAGGGGATCTCTTGGGTTATTTATGCAGCTGCCCAGCAGCGCTTCCAGGGCAGAACTGGTGGATTGGCACTTCCTACCGGACTCTGAGCCCTCCTGTGGTTTCTAGTGCCCTCTCACTTACCCTGATGTCTCTTCTCCCAGAGGGACCTGCTCGCCTCCTGCAGCCCTCCCTAGCACCTGGCCCTTGCCCTTGCAGCAAGGGGGGATCAGGCTGGTACTCAGGTCTGGGGGCTGTGTTGGGTTCACACAGCTGGTGTTGGGGGGCCAGAGCAGGGGAATAGCCAGGCTGTGGCAGCCTGAAGCTGTGTGTTCTTCTGGGGGAGTGAGGGAAGAGGGTTTGGGAGGTGTGGTGTGATGAGCACCTGGGCTTGGTGCTGGGGAGAGGGAAAGAGAAGACCTAAGCAGCTGTTTTGAGGCAGAAAGTTGAAGACATCTCAGGAAACGAGCCCATGGCCACAGTCCCCAGGATGCAGTACGCTGGAAGCAGAATGGGAACACAGAGCCAGAGCAGCCTGCATCCCTGTGCTTCCCCCGACCGAGGGTTGGGGCAGGAGGGGTTGCTGCTCTTGGAGCAAAGTGCTGGGGTGAAGGGAATTCTCCGCAGCAGCTGGGCAGCTCTTGAAGCACACAGCCCTCGATGGATGCCCCAGCTCCTCCGCATGGCCCGGCCAGCTTCCAGGCACCTCCATGGCCTCAGCCTGTTCCTGCAGGAGGGGATGAAGTGGCACTGAGTGCACCTGGGATAACTCCAGGCAGGAGAAAGGCACGAAGGGTGGGAGGAGGTGGATTTGGTACTCTTGGTAGCAGAGACAGCACTAAAAGCCATGGAGAGGGCCTGGCTGCTGGGAGTGTCATGAGGGAGACGGAGGTGGGTCTGGAGAGGGCGATGGCTCTGTATTGTTGTACGGGTCTGTCCGAGAGGCCATCTGCATGGGACACGAAGGACCTTAACTTGGGACAGGAAGGAGGGGCGTGAGGGGGCAGGGAGAGTGAGACAGGACAGAGGATGTGTGAGGGGACAGGGCGTGAGTGTGAGGGGACGGGGCATGTGGGCAGGCGCTGCCCTGTCCGTGTGTGCGGGCTCGGGCACGCTCCGCCAGTCCCGCTCGCGGCCGCCCCCGTCGCACCGCCCCCTGTGCCGGGCCGGCTCCGTCCCCGCCGCCGGGCGCAGCCGCCGCGGCCCCTTTAACTGCGCCGCTCCCCTCCCCCGCCGGCCGCCCCAGCCTCCATTTTCCAGCTCGGGCACCTGGAGGCGGCGGGAGCGGCCGAGCCCCGCACGGCCCCGCGTGGGCATGGCCGCCAACATGTACCGGGTGGGAGGTGAGCGGGGCGGCCCGGGAGCGGCGGGGCTGGGGCGGCGGGGCCCGGCCCGGCAGCGGGGAATCAGCGGGGAATCAGCGGGCCGGGGCTTCGGGGGAGGCCGGAGCGTCTTGGGTAGCGCTGTGCGGGTTGAACTGGGGTGAGGGGCTGCTGCGAGCGCTGAGCGGGGCGGGGGGTGCGGGCCGGAGCCTCGGTTGGGTACCGGCCCAGGCAGCGCGTTGGGGCTGGGGCGGGGCCCGTGGCACGGAGGCCGCTGTGCGGGGTCAGACGAGGTGCGGGTGGGCTGCGGGGCGGGCAGAGGCCGCGGGTGGAGCGGGGCTGGCGGGAGGCTCGCCCTGCGGGCCCGGCCTCCCCCGCCGCTCCTGCGGGAGGGTGTGCACTCTGCCATCGCTCTGCTCTGCCAGCCGGGGGTAGCTCCTGGCTGATCGTCCTTTGTTGTGACTCATGTGAAGAGAAAGGAGGGCCAGCGGGGTTTGGGAGTTTCACTTTATGGAATAAAACTGAGGGTGGTCTGGCGTGAATTTGTGTTCGGCCATTTTCCTTCGTAAAAGCTGCTCTGTGGAGCTCCCTTCTCCCCGAGACTGCAGGACATGTGGGGAGATGTTTCTGTGGGGTTCCCTCCTCTTCATGATGCCCCGTTGCTTGTGGAGTTCTGAAAAAACAGAGTAAAGTAAACAAGGGAGAAAAATACAGCGAAGGTGTCCAGGCCATCCTGCCTGGCTGCTCTCCATCAACAACTACTTTCTGGTCTTTCCACTTTTCTGGCCTACGCTTACTTTGTGCTCTAAAAAATATCACTTCTTTTGTCGCATTGGTACTTTTTTTCTAGTGGCACTTGGTTTCATAGATGGATACAGTGTGGCTCCTGGCTGTCCTGGCTTTGTTTCTTGGGTTGCTGCAAGCTGATGGTGTGCGTGTAGCGTTATGGTGGTTTGGAGGTGCTAAGAGTAGAAGGATGAAGGGCAAGATGAGTTGTGGGAATATACAGCTTAGTTCCCAGTGTGACTTATGAAGGGGATTGTTTCCTGGAAATTACTGTTTGACATTTGATGTTACAGGTGCCAGTTTTGTGTGGAAAGTCATCTCTGGTGTTTTGTATGCCAAGATCTGTGCTGTGCAACCCCACGAGTGGTGGGAAGAGACCTCTGGGGACCTCTATGCTGACCTCCTGCTAGAAGCTGTCCTGTTAGAACAGGGTGCTCGGGACTGCATCCAGCCTGGTTCTGAGCATCCCTAAGGATGGCAAATATTTGTTTCCATGTGCCTGGTTGGATTTACTGTGTTCCAGCTGATGTCCTTGCCCCTCACCCCTCATCCTATCCCTGCCCATCTTTGAGAAGAATGTGGCTCTGTCTGCATGTTGCTTCCCACTCAGTAGCTGTAGACAGCAGTACAATGTCCCCTGAGCCTTCTTCCCAAGTTGACCTAACCTGCCTCTCTTTGCTTTTCTTTGTGCATCCCATGCCCCAGCATTGACCACTTTGGTGGGCTCTGCTGGACTTGCTCCTGTATGTCCCTCATGCTGAGGAGCCCAGCTTGGACTCAGCTCTCCAAATGGTCTGATGAGTGATGAGCAAAGGGGCAGGATCCATTCCCTTGCCCTGCCAGCAGCATTCCTGGTGACACAGTGATGTTTGCCACCTTCGTTGGCCTCTTGGCTGTTTGTTGTTTCCCCAGATGCCTTTCTACAGAGATACTCTGCCAACAGCCTGTACCACTGCAGGGAGTTATCCCACCACAGATGTGAGGCTTTGCTCTAGTCATGGTTGAACTTCCCAAGGTTCTTGTCAACTCATTTTCCAGCTTGTTGAAGTCCCTCTGAATAGCAGCCCTGCCCTCTAGCACATGATATGCTTTTCCTGCGTCCCTAGACTTTTAGAGACTGTACTCTAGTCCCTATACGGGTCATTAAAAAAACTTCTAAGCGTGGCTGGCCCCAGTGTTGGTCCTCAAGGGATGCTGTTAGTAACCAGCAGCCAGGTGAAGGTTGTACTGCTGATCACAGTCCTTTGAGCCTGGTGTTCCAGCCAGATTTCTCCTGCCTTTATTGTCCGGTTATCCAGCCCACACCTTAGCACCTTGGTTCAAAGGATGCTGTGGGAAGTGTAGTGTGGCCTTTGACATGAAGTCAAGGAGTCCAGCACCCACTGCTCTCCCCACAGTGGCCAGTCCTTTCATCCCACAGAGCAGTTGTGTTAGTCTGGTGTGATTTGCCTTTGGTATATCCATTTTGGATGGTCTCAGTCACCTTCTTGACCTTCTTTTACTTGACAATGGTGTCCAGGACTTGCTCTGTAACCTTTCTGGGCAGAGGGCAAGGCAGTTGGCTGATAGCCAAGGTTACAGTCCTCTGCTGTTGTCCATATGGATGAAGTCTTGATTTGACTTACTACCAAGATCAACACATGGATGGATGCAGATGTTTCTGTACAAGCGCGCTGTTCAGCCTGAGCTGGAGGAGTTATTGAATTGTTCCTGACCTCTGGTGCTAGTATCTCCCATTAATGATTTTGTTCATTGAAGTTGTGTGATGAACTCCAGGGCAGGATTAAATCCTGAATGGGATTTGGGCAAAGTCATTTTGTATGCTTCCCATTGGAAGATAAACATTCAAGAGATAATCTGTTGTTATTCTTGTGGGTATGAATTTGGTTCTGTGAACCCCACACCTAACAACTTGTTTGCTGTAGATCAGTAATGCTCCTAGTAGTGCAGCTAGACTCCGAAAGGATGGTTACCACTTTTGCCTTCATTGTAAAACATGATGAATTTTTGTTTTCAGAAACCACTAGGTAGTTTGCACTTGTCTGATAAAGACTGATGATAAACATGTACTTAACAGCTCTTCCAGGGGACACGAGGTGTCTTGCTGCCGTCTTTTAATGTTGACATGCAGTAGCTCTTTTACGGAGGAGCTGAGGGGCCTAAAAGTGGTGTGCAACCCTTCATGTTGCTGTGTAGCAGGGTGAGCGTGCTTAGGGGGCTAGGAGCTGCCACTGGGGTGGCTGCAAGACTGGGTAAGCTGACTGGTGCCGTCGAGGTGCTTAGAGAAAGCAACTGGTTCTGCTGGTGCCTGCTGTGTTTCTACTGGTACATCTCTGATGGAGGGTGGTTGATTGCCAGTGCAAACTTGACTCTAGTAAGCTGGCGCAGTTCATGAGGGGTATGAAACTTTTTAAATGGGTAGGGAAGATACCAGAGTACCAAATTACAAAATGAAATATGAGAACTTGCTCGTTGTCCAGAAGGAAATCTTGGAATCACCTCCAGTGTAGCAGAAGTGAATATTTTCTTAACAGCTGCTGTACAGCCATGAAATAAATGGCAGCATGATGAGAGCGGGCTGCTTTTGCTTGGAAGGAGTCATGGTGGGCTGGTCTCCTGCTTCATGGAGCAGACTGGCAGTCTGCATGTTCACAGACTGTATGGGAATGTTGGATAAACACCATATCTGAGAAGCTTGGGACCTCTGAGCTGGAATTTGGGGCCTCTGATGAAAAAATGCATTTGAGAGAGAGATGTTCATCGTTCTAGCTAGTGCCAGGCTCTGCTTTCAGGAGAGTGCTGTGTCAGCTGCCTGGAAGAGAACAGATCATTTTGGTATCAAGAGACTTCCCAACAGCTATTCTGTCTCCACCTTCTCCAGGAGAACTTGGCTGTAGTACTCCGCTTTAGTTGGTGGCGATGATCGATGGAGCCCCACTGCAGATTGACGACCCTTGTGACATTCTCTTGATGCAGTGGAGCAGTGATTTTTGCATTTCCATCGCACACTGATTTGAGGAACTTAATTTTCTCCACTTCTTCACCCTTTGTTTTTTCTTGGATTATTTTTAATCTGCATCAGCTACCTGATCTAGTTCACTGTGGGACTGTGTGAACAGCTGAATGGGCTCAGTGGGAGGGCTGGGAACCAGGAGATGGGTAAAGAAAGGAGAGGAAGGATGGAGGAAGAGCTACTGAAACCGACACTTTTGCTGAGACAAGTGTCAGTTTATGCTTTTAGATGAGAAGTCTTTTATACGTTCATGACTTTTGATAGTTGCCCTCCTGTTTGAGAGCGTACTAGGGTACAAAATTATCACTGCTTTTGAGTTTATGGTAGATTTAGGGTGTATTTAAATGGCATTGGAAGAGGTGATCACAGGTAGGTGCTAGCCGTATCTCATAGATTTAAAGTGAGTGAAATTATGACACCACCCCCAAGTGCCTGGTGTGAGCACCTAAGGTTCCCAGCAGCTTTATTCCAGTGTGCTGGAGACTGAAGCTCCGCAACTTACGTGATGCTGTTATTCGCTCCCTCTAGGTTAGCCCTGCTATTGGTGTGCCTGCCTGTGCTGCAGTCAAACTTCTTGTTTCAGAGTAGCTATCCCCAAAGTTTTTAAGAATGGCAGTGTGACATCATCTCCCTGTTATTGTAGGGTGTTATTAGCGTGTGGCTGGGGTCCACGGTTTGACCTGCCCCCCATCCCGTTACGTACCTCCGTTTGGAATCTGGACTCTCTTGTCAGCATACGACTCCTGACATCTATACTGCTGCCAGAGAGCTGTGACCAGATGGCTGCATTGGTCCTGGTGACATCACAGTGATGTCAATAATACTTTTCTGTGCTTTTCCTGATAAAGAACTGCAAAAAGAGACAAAGTACAGAGCTGTTAAGGAAGCTTGCACAAAGTGTATTGAGTCTGGATCTGGAGATGTAATTCAGGTAATTTAACTCCAGGTGCCTGTGTAAACCCTCTGCTGTCCCCTTGCTGTGTTATCAGCACGTATCTGGTTTGGGTTGCTGGAGGGGGTACTGTGGGTCATTTGGGGTTTTTTCTTTTTGTTAACTTTTAACTGAAATGGAATGTTTGAAGGCGATTTGATCTGAAAGTGGGTTTAGTGGAGAGAGGTATTAAATAACCAGTAAAGATAATAAAATGAAAAAGTGCTTTCTTCAACTTTTCATTATTCTAGTTATACGAGTTTTATCTTCTTGTGTTGTGCAGTCTTCCTTCCTTTCACTCTATCCCTCATATCGGAACACTTCAGTGTTCATTTTAAACTACTGCTGAGCAGCTTGGGGTCGCTTCAAAGCGTGGGTATAAACTCTTGGAGGCCACCTACTCGGAGTTCTGCACTCTTCTGGCAACAAGTAATCTGTTAGGTCAGCGTTAACTTCTGCACCAAGTAAGGAGTTTCTACACATTATCACTTTACACCATTGTTATTTTTTAAATCCCCAAACAGGTAACTGACCAAATCCTTTAGCTGCCTTGCCTGAGTTTCCAGAGATATCTAGATAACTGGAATTGTTGGGAAAGGTGCTTTTGTAAGATCTTACAGTTCCAGGACTTTATTATCTCAGAGCTCTTGGCAGTGGATGCAGTATATAAAGAAGGTCTACTTCAAAGTGGTTTTCCAAGTCTGGTATGATTCTTCCTCTCCTCTTTACTTGTAAAACCAATTTTGGTCTGTTGGACTACGTTGTTAGCAAGAACTAATGAGTTTCTGCTGTGATTATTTAATGCATAAGAAAGCATTTCAGTAGGAAAAGACATTGAGGAATGTTGCACATTAAAAAAGACACAACCTTCTTTTATAGGGAACTTTGTTACATCATAGTTCAAAGGGAGTCAGACCTTGGTACTTAGATTAATAATTTGATTTATTTTCCATTGCAGATGGCAAGTTTCTCATGTCCAGTAGGATATGGGATACAGCTGTTACTGGAAGTTATAACATTGCAAAGTCCTCAGAATTGGTGCTGGATATTAAAACAAAATTTAAGCTTTAAATTTATCTGTATATCTATATATTTCTCAGATTTTCTTTAAATGTACAGTAAAGCCTAAGATGAGTTTAAGGAACAAAGTGTTCTTTTTGGAAAGCTTCAGGAAACGGCTTGTCTTCTCCCTAGTCCTGCTGCTGCACTTCTTGCATACCAGTCTTCTTTTGGAAGATTCTGACTGGATTAAACACTATTTGATGCCTCAAGACACATGGAAACCATTCTTATATCAGCAAAGGACTCAGCTAGTAAACATAATAGCCTACATACTTCTGATTTACTTGTCTGTGTCACAAAAAAAAAGTTGTAATTTCAGCTTGATATCCATGAAAAATGTTAGTGTTTTCTTGTAAGTTCTGATGGCTGGATGAGACCTAGGCCTGCCTGGACAGAGGATTCCCTCTAGCAATGCTCTTGACCCGTCTCTTGGGTGGTCACGTTGCTGCCCAGATGGGGACCTGTTCCTGATGTGCATCTCCATTGCCTGTGGGATGTGAGTGCCAGTAGTGTCTCTAGTGAGAAACATGAAGACTTCTTCGCTTTGTTATTCTTCCCTTAAGCAGTAAGGGAAGACTTTTGTCTTGAAGAATGAGGTTTTCTTCCTGGTCTCGTATAAAATTAAACATGTTTGGTTTTGGTATGTGGCTCCTAAGTAAACCTCAGTTTCTGCTGCCTGAAGTTAATGAGGAGACAGATATCTGTCACCTTCAGGGAAAGGACCTTGTTAAGCACATGTGGAACTTTCAGGCTGTGTAGACCTACCCAGAAGGAAGCATGCACAGGTTTTCTGCTTTTTCAGCTCTTTTGCTGGATTGTCTTTAGAAAGGAGGGGATGTTCCTGAGATAACTGATCAATGAAGGAAGGCGAAGAAATTAGTTGGTGGCTTTAAAGTGAGTTTGCAAGAGAAAGAATGAATGTAGGCTTCTCCAGTCTTTTACACATGTGTTACTCACAAGCTGTTTAGTCTTCCCGGTGCCTGGGATTTCACAGCTCTAATTCCGTGTGTTGCCAGATCACCAGTCATGATTGGTGGCAGATGTGGCCCATGGTAACATTTCTGTTAAATTGAACATGATGTGCTCTAGTTAATTCGGGGACTTCATACTTTTATACGAGATGTAGGAGGACAGACGATACTTGACCAAGCATAAAGTTAGTGTGGTGTGAGCACGATTCCTGATTTAGCACAGAGCTTGTCCTTACAGAGTTAAGTTGTCAACATCTGAGCAAATTTGAGCCAGCTAAGTGAGACAGTTTCTGTGGATGTTTCTTTTGGCAGCACTGTTGATTTAAGCGATACCTGTTTGCAGACACTGTCCTCATGTTCCTTTCTTAGCTGGGCTTACACAGCTGCATGGGGCTGAGCAGCAAAACAGATCAGGGAATTGGTTATTGGAGATGGTTTTTGTGCTGAGTTAGTTCCTGATCCGTTCTACGACGACGTGCGTACCTGCCTCCTCCCATCCAGGGAGAAGCTTTCACAACTCAGGGGAGTGGTATGAGAGGGCATGGAATTAATCGGTTGCACTGGTGCTCTTGTTTGAAGAAAAATCTGCAATACTATGACAGGAGTTTATACTTGATGCTGTTTTACATTGTGAAGCCACGATGTTTTTGATCTGGCACTGAAACCCTTACTCCTGGACTTAACAGACTGTCATACCATGGCCTAAGCAGTTAATTCACCTTGGCTAACTGAAGTCAAACATTGCTCTCAAACAAACCAACCAACCCAAACAAAAACCCAGACCTTTTTGGTTTTTTGTTTGTTTCTTGCAGGTGATACCAGACCTCATGTCTGAGTAATTCAGAAGTTCTTGTTTTGCATACTTGTAGGGAACATGAAACTGTTTTCTTGTCAACTTCTGTACTGCCTGAGCATCTTTTGGAAAATAGTGTTTTTCATATCTGTCCTTAGCAATGAGAATTGCAGCGAAACAGGCCTTTCTCTTGGCTGCTAGAGAAGACGATTGTTAGGGTGCAGTTTGAGGATGCTCCTCCCTGTGCTTCCCCGTGATTTACAGAGTTCTTTCTTACTGGTTTCTCCATCTGCTCGAGTATTTCTCTGGCATTTCTGTAAATTAGACCCTTCTGGTGCTCCTTTTCAGCCCACCTTTGAGGGAAGATTTTTCTTTTTTTTTAAGTCTGGTCTGTTTCCATGAGCTGGTTCGTGGTATTGCCCCACAGGAGTTGTACTGGTGCAACTGAAACTCCATAGGCTTACAACCTTGGCTACTGCAGAAAATGTTTGCATAGCTGCATCCTTGGGAACTGGAGTGGCAGAAGACATAATCCAGGACAGCCTTTGTGTCCAGAGGACTTTGAATCATGGTTAAATATCTGATGTAAAACAGAAGAAAAAGTGGTTCTACTGGCACATTTAGTGTACACTTGTTCTACAGGAAGCTGGAGGGAGCTGACTTAGTGAACCTAAAGGGTCAGCGATGCATGCAAATGTGCCTCAGTTATAGCTGGGATTTTGGGAATGAATTGATAGAAATAGGTTTCCTCGTACTGCCGTATAATTGATTGCTAGGAGCAGAATTGCTTCTTTATCCTCAGGGTGGTACTTTGGGAGCTCAATTTATTTCCCAGGTTCTCACAAATTCTCTTTTCAAGTCTTGTTTGTACACAATCTCCCTACTTTAAGTCGCATCACTAGTAGCAGCTGTTTCAGTGTGACACAGTTCTCCCATAAGAATAGTGACCTGCGAGGTCCTGCTCAGGCCCATAACCTCTTTTTCACTACCGCCACCAGTGTGCTGTCCTTTGGTTTCTCCACAAATCTGGTGCACACTGAAAACAGCCAACAGTTTTCAGGATCAGAAATAATGGCATTGGTTTTATGTAAAATTTGTGTTCTTCCTTCTCTGAGGTGGTTCTTCCCCTCTACTCCCACTTCTTTGTAATTTTGCACATCTACTGGAAAAGATACCGCATGAACTCTGTGCCTTTTCCAGAGCCATGATTTTGAGTCTCTGGATTGTTTGGGCTGGGCAGAATGCCTACCTTTTTTGCCAGCAGAGAGGATCAGCATTTGGAAATGCGCATAGTCATGATGAATCAAATTGGAAGGTAATCCGAGCCCAGGACCTGCCTGGAGCAGCTGAGGTGTGTAAGAAAGCAAGAACTTTTGGTAATTCCCAAACACTGGAACCTCCAGTGATTTGCTTTAAAATCTCATCTGTTGTTTCTGAAATGGGAACCATTTCTTATCTCTATCTTGCCTTTCTCACATAGGTTTAGTATCTCCATTTTCAAGATGGGGAACAGAGATCAGATCTTAATTATCTTTGAGACTTTTGTCCCTCTGTGAAATGTTTTAAATCAAACAAAGGGTTTGGGAGTTAATAGGGAGGAACTAATGCATGGATAATGGAGTTGCATAAACCTTGTTTCACTAAGAATCAGGCAAAAACAATGGTATGAGGTAGCAGGACAGGAATTTTACTTCCTCCCTTTGACATGATAGAAAAAAAAGAGAGAAGACCTTTGGGAAGTTCCATATCCCTTAATGTTTCAAAATTCAAACTGGATCAAGCAACCATCAATTTTCCCAAGCAAGTTGCATGTGTTAATTTGTATGGGGGCTTTTTTTCTCCGAAAAGTTAAGAGAGTATTTCTTAGCTTGGGTTCTGAGAATATTTCTTAGCTTGAGTAGGGTTGCGTGTGGCAGATACTTGAGATTTCATTTGTGACCATTACAGAGGTTTGGCTTTGGGCTAGTTTGGGTTTTTTATGTAGTATTTCTTACTAAGTGAGAAGAACTAGTACTGATTAAAGCTTGTATCAGCTTCTTTACAGGCCTCTGTATAATCCGTAGTCGTGTTACATGGACCTTGCCACGAATTGCTCCTATTTAGCGTTGCAGTTTGGGGAATAGTGAACCCGGATTTTTGGAGGCAAGTCAGGAAAATTAATGTGTGGGGTTTTATCTCAAACTAGCCAAGTTATTCTGACTGTCTCTTTCTAGATACAAGTTCTGCAGGTTTGGAGGGAAATGTAATGTGAAACATTTTGTTTACCGCATGAATGCTTAGATAATCCTTATTTCTCGAGCGTTTTACAGTTTGGGAATTTTTAAGGTGAGGTGATAAAAATCTATTTAAGCTTTTTGATATTCATGGCTTTGATCACCCTCTCCAGGACAACCCATCTTTAGAAACAGGAGTTTAGCCATTAGAAAAAGATGCTCAACAATACTACGTGTTTCTTAACCAGCACACTGACTCTGAGTTGAAGTATGACATTACAATATGATAAAGTATTGATATTTGTACTGACCATCACTTTACCTATTTTCATGCTGGCTTGTGTTTCATGTGCACTTGGCAGAAAGTATTGCACATGGGTTTCTCACTTGTGTGTTTACAAATTTGCCACTTTTCCCCTTCTCTCTGCTGGGGACTGAAATGGCATCTTGTTCTGTGTTTAGTTATTGAAAATGAGTAGAAGCTGGTATGAAATTGAAAACATGGACTTCTGCCATGCCTTTTGAATACGTGAGGCTGAACTTCCTTTCTTACAAAGCAATCTTAAGCAGCACTTCTGCATGAGAATGTGTGCAGATGCATACTTGGAATTTGATTGTCATTATAGAGGTTTTAGTTGATTAAATGAAACTGAGTTGTCTTTTCCTTGCACATATCCAGACTCTTCCTTTTACAGTTTCAGTGTTCTTGTAAGTCATGTTGGTTTTTTTTGGAGAAGGGGTGGAAAGGGGAAGTTGAGGTGAGCGTACTGCATATCCTTGTATACATGCTTTTATGATTTCATTTTTTGGAGGTTTTACAGTATATTATATGAATCTGGAGAGGCTGTATGCTTGCATACCACAAAAGTCCTTGGCACATGGATGTTAACGGTGATGTATTTGCTTTTCAGTAAGATTCTTTCTAGCACATCCTTATAGGCTCAGGATTACACAGACACCCTTGTTACACTGTCTGTACACACCAAATTTCCGTCAAAGGGTGATCTCATAGGAGAAACAAACTTTCTACATAATTTACAATGCTGTTTTGTAATTAAGCTTTCGTATATATCTAATTTCATTGTGTATTTAAATACACATAACTGCTGTGTTAGAGGGAATGTGTACCCTGCGTAGGCTAACTCTACGTCTCCTGAACCTGGAGAGCTGTGGGAGCTTGCAGAGGAGCCCTCCTGTAGAAACTCTGAAGTGAAGACTTAACTGCCAGGCTGTAGTAGGAAATCGTAAAGGGAAGGGTAGGGCTGCAACAGTTCCTTTAAGAGTGTTTTCTGGCGACAGTCTGAGAAGCTGCAAGTACATCAGGAGAATTTGGCTTTGCTTATGAATGGAGCCATCTCACCCTTGTTGAACGGAGTTTGCAACATCAGTAGATCTGATGGTGACCTAGAACACTTAACTGACTGCCAGAGCCTGCTGGGTCCTGTGACCGGTAAGTCTTGAGGATGGCAGCCTTCCTTGGTGATGGCAACTTTGTGTGGTTTTAGCTGGCCTGGGAATGTTTTCACTGCATAGTTAAAGACTGGGTCGCTGCTTATCTGGATGGATATGCTCACACAGTTGAGCTGTCGTTGCTAATTTATATCTAGGAAGTTTAGTGCATGCTTTGGACTTAAGGAAGTGGTGCAGTGTGCAGTGGTGTGTTAATCTTGGTGAAAACCAGGCTTTCTGTTCTAGCAATGGGACCTTGTCACTTAGGTGACTTTTCCCTGTTTTGCTGTGGCTAAGCCTTTTTATTGAGCCCAGGCAGCTAGTCTGGTGAGCCTGTTGTGTGACCAGTGGAACCTTCTCATGAGCATGGTGCCTTTTGAGTCATCTTGGTTAAAGATTTGAGTCAGGGGTTATTTGTTTTGCTCTCTGTCCTTATAAGCCTTTTGCCTTGGTCACTTTGCTTAGCAGAGCAAGGATAGCTTAATTTCACTGGGATACTTTGACCTATCCTTACGAAATTTAATCATGGTTTGCTGTTAGCTGTATGGAGTGGAGATTCCTGTGGGAGATGGTGCTTGATTTGCCATGTCCCTCACTAAATGATTATAGGTATTTCAGGTGCTTGTGTGCTTAGGTTTTTGCTCCATTTCCACTGCTTTTTTAAGGAGTCGAGCGGTAGGAGTGACATTGCCCATAGCACAGATCCTCCGCACGCAGTAGCTACAAATACTGCTGTCCATTAAATATGAACTGAACTTGTACTGAGAGTATATCTTTAATACCTTTGTCAATCTGTGAAAGACATAATTGTAAATACCTGGTTTGTGTGTATTGTGAGGTATATTGGACCTCAATTCACAACAGAAACAACTGTTTCAGTTTTGCTTTTCTGAAAATCTTGTGCTTGTAAGGCATTTTCTGTTGAATCTGTATGTGTTCTGTAACTAAACAGTTAATCTTTAGTCTTAAGCTGTTAATGATGCTGGGTTTTTGGACAGCCAGAAGGCAATGGGACCTGGGCTGTGTCAGGTGAGATTGCTTGACTTGTAGGCTGAAAGCTGCGCTAGCTGCTCCAGACACCTCTTTCAGGGGAATATAGACCAGGAGAGATTGTATTATCCAAAATGTAAAGTGACTGACAGTTTCAGAACCAAGCTGCTGAATAATTTGGAAACTGGAGCTTACTGAAAGAAAGTGGCCTCAAATTGAATTGGAAATCTGGAGTTTGAGGAGGCATATATTTCCCTTAAGATAAGTCATAAAGTAAGCAGGTCAGCATAAGTTTATGCATTCTCTTGATGCTCATCTTTAATTCAGGGCAGCAGCTTTGTGTATTGGGCAGGGGAAATATTTGCAACTGTGAGGTTACTTCTTTATCAGATGTCTGGAAGTGCACATCATACCCAACAGTGGTAATGAGTGCAGGAAGAGGAAGGCTTCAGCTCTCTCATGTCCCGAGCACATCGGTAAGCTACTGCAGTACACAGTGTGTAAGAATTTCTGGAGGTAGGGAGGGTTCAGCAAGGTCAGTCCTCAGAAAGTGCTTGTAGCTTGAAAGGCAAGTGTTAACCGTGGGGAGTATAAAAATACTGGGCATTTTTGCAACTTGATCGCCTAAAAGCCCATAAGGTTGTTAGGTAGGTCAGACATGTCTAGTCTTTTATGGCCCATAGACAACGTGTGTTCTTTCTTTAGTGGTATCCCCTCCTGATTTTCTTTTCAATGGGCTGCTGTACACTTAGTCAACAGCTGACACAGAGAGGACAAAGGGGAAGAAATATTGCGAGAATATCTTAAAAGTGTATGAGAGCAAAAAGAAGACCCGTTATGTTTATTTCTAATTGAAAAGAATTATTTTGCCACCTTTGTGGAAAACTTCAGTCTTCTATGGTCTGTAGGCTGTCATTTTAGTTTTAGCTGCTGTACTGTTGCAAGTACACTTGTCTGTGCGTTCTAGCAGTTCAGTACCTGGGTAATACAGCATTGTTTTCTAGGAAGTTGTGTATTCTCAACTTCAGGCAAAAAATGTTATAGCATAGAAAGGCTTTTTGGGTAGATGCGGGTGTTTCTACTCTATAATAGCAGAGACAAGAGGAAGAAATAAATGTTGAGTTTGTACCCGAAGGTGGTGATGATGTGTGACAGTCCTCACTGTCTTGTGGTATTGCCGCACTCAGTCATTATTTTAGCCTGATTGCAGATAATTCTGTAATTACAACCATGATGTGGATGCATGACTGATTAATTTGGGGACTGTGAGTTTAAGCTGGAAGCTGTGTTGAAGTTATGGGATTGAGTCTCCAAGCTTTGTTTGGGCAGTAAGGTGGTAAGGAGTGAGATTCATGGGTTAATGGTGGTTGATGTGCTGTTATTGTGGAATATGGAGTAGATAGGTTAACCCTTTTATTAAGTCGTTAAGTAGGAAAGCCAGTAAATTAGTTGTGTTTGAGGGGTCTGACTTGTTTTGCTTGCTATCAGGTTCTGCTTTCCTGTCCCTAGGCCTTGTTTTTACTTTTAGTGTACTTTTTCCTTCCTGCTCTGTGGTAGGAGCTGAGATTCGTATCTTCCTGTTGTTTAGAGGTTGGTTAAGTTTGTCTCTTCCCTCATCCTTTCTTTCCGCCTCAGGCACAGAGACTCTGGCAGTTGTGCACATACAGGATGTCTCTCGTGGACGGCTGGATTGTTGGGAGCCTATAGAGAGTTTGTGTTACGACATATGCGTGAGTGCTACTGTCCTGAAAGCAAACCGGGAATAGTATTAGTTGGGTAGGTAGTGTGAGAAGGATGCACTTCTGTGGCATGGGAGGAACTGGAGATGAAGAGGAAGTGATGCTGAAGGGGGAAGGAGGGAGACTGGAGTATAGGGGTCATGGAGCATGGTGCTGTACCTCATTTAAACTTGGTGTGCAGGAAGCCAGCCTTCACTGGTTTTGCTGTTTAGGGAACAATTTAAGAGGAGTGATCTCACCTGCTCAGGCATCAATTGGGAGAGGAGTTTGTTGAAGTTTGCATTGCACATGCGCAACAGTAATTGTGAGTATTTCTCTGTGCAGGATAGCATTTTAATTTTAGTTAAAGTATTTAAAATCTGTATGAAAAATAGAAATTACTCCCCTCTGATCTGCTTGCATTCTGTTTTATGTGATTTCAATGCACTCTGCATTGCTTGCAGAGGAAGAAACCCTTTTCCAGGTAATTTGAGCAATGGGAAATAGGTCTGCATTAGTTGCATAGCTATTAGTGAAATCCTTAACATAGTAGTGGGATTATTCTAAAACAAGGATGAGACATGCATTGTGATATGGTGAAGTCATCAAGCACTGGTCTAAGTTCGCCCTTCTGCAGCTCTTCAGGAATCCCACAGGACAGCTCGGTTCTGCCTTCCTGGCAGTGTGCAGTTGGCTGTTTTGTGTGAGGTTCGTTAGCAGTTACTAATCACAGAGCGAGGGTGTTCCTGCTGCTGAAATGTGTCGGGGGTTTATTATTCAAAACTGTTGGATACCACCATGAGCTATTCTGTTTGTCTGTGATAAACTTCCTTTAATCCATGCCATATTTTACAGTTAATTATTGCAGTTACAGGATAAATTCAGTTAATGTTCATTTGAGGTAGAAAACATGTCTGTGAGAATAGATGCATATATGTGCACACAAAAAAAGCTTATTAAAAAATGAACTAGGAAGATTTGTAAGAGTCATCTGAAACCCACAGAGATTGGCATTTCTTTTAGTTTTCATTTTTAATTTTGAGTCATCTTTCACAAATGTAAGATTTTAGCATCAGCCTTGGCTAAAGTACCAGAAGTGAGGAGTAGGTTGGTTGTTTTGGGAGTAATGGGAAGGATGGAGGAAAGGAACTCTATCCTTTCTTCAGGTGACAGAGCCTTGAGGTGAGAGGTGGCCAGTGAGCTTGGAGGAACCTTGAAGCTTCCACATCCTCCTCTGCAGTGCCTTTTTAGGGTGTGGGTGGTTCTCTGCTCTGGGACAAATCTGGGAAAAAAAGATTTTTCTTTACTCTGCTAATTTGGAAATTGCTTAATGCCTGTCATTGTTGTTTGGGTCAGCAGTTGTTATTGCTGAAGCCACCAAATATCTGTTTGGTTTTGTGACTTCTGATAGAGCTGGTTATTGTAAGATTGAGCCTTGTTGTTTCCCATTTGGTGTGCCTCAGAGCTGGTGCTTGGGGGTGGAAATTTAGGACCTGGTTACTTGGGTACTTTAACCATTTCTGGACACTTTGTTTTTCTGCAAACAGATGTCCAGATGTCCAACCTGAATTCCATAGGTGAGATCATTCTTCAGTCTGAAGCCTGCAGAGAGGTGACATTTAAGAGGAACTAACTCTTTTAGTTGGGAAGAAATTTTTGGAGCTGCTGAGATGCGTGTTAGTGTGTGTGTGATGATCAGTCTGAGGGGTCTGGAGCACAGAATGTACCACGATATGGAACAGTGGGTGCAGTGTTTCTGTGCTTTGTTAGCCCTGGTTACACTGTGTGTGGTTAGGTCACCGGGGTGGGCCCTTGCTGAGGATTGACAGCGCAACCTCATCACTCGTCCCTTCAACCAAGACTCTGTTGAGACTTGGTTGTCAAGGTGTCCGCAACTCATAGTGTATGACACATTTTTATTTAGACGACGAGTTTGGAAAGCATTTTTTTACAATTTCCACTTGGGATTGTAACCCCTGGGATTCTTGATCTGTGCCTGCTCTCCTAGGGCAGCCCAGCCCTGCTGGATGGGGATGTGAGGGGACTTGAGCTCCTTGCAGGTGGTGCAGGCGGCAGGTCCTGCTGGGTCGTTTTCCCAGCAGGTAGCTGGGCCTGTTCGCTCCAGGGAGGCCTGTGGGTAACCGGAGCTGTAAGCAGCAGTGTGAATGCGTACATCAGTGCCTGGAGTACGAGTCGTGTTACAGGGCTGTTGTACGAGGTGAAAGCTCTGGCGTCTCCCTGGTCACCCTGGGGAGAAGGGGGGAGTCCTTCACCCTCACAATGCAGGTTTTTGGGAGCAGAGGCCCTGGTGGGCCCTGACACTGACTGCCCTTTTAGCCAGTGTTTCAGGGAGGTGAGGCAGCAGCTACAGTTGTCCCTGGATGATGCTTTGATTTGTTTTTTTCTGAAGGCACTGCCTTGGATAAAGAACTTTTTTCCCTGTAACTTAAGGTGTTTGTCCGGCTGGAAATAGGAATTTTACTGACCTGTTTAGCTTGCTGTATGGAGTTTTGTTGAGGAATTCTAGGATAATAGAGGCGTAAAAGACCGGGAAGAAAAGAGAAAGAGATAAGAGAGAAAGAAAGAATGGAACTATTTGTATTCTAAGTAAATTGGCATTGAAGCTGAGCTGCAGGGGAGGAGGAAGGATGGCTTGTTGGTGGGGAGAAGTGGAAGTGGCTGGGTTATGATAAGAAAGAACAGGAAGCCAGTAAAGAAAGCAGGGAGATCAAAGTGGAAATAATGTAATCAGAGAGAGGATGGTCAAATGCTTCGCTTTCCAGGCTGACAGTAGAGCTTCATTTTTGGGATGTTTTTTGAAAGTGAGTTTATGGCCCTCAGATTGCACGAATAGATGTTCCTTATACTGGCATGGATTTCTGCATTTCCTCACTTAAAATCCTGGATTTAGTAGGAACATTTGAAGTGCTGCTTGTGCCAAGAGATGCATTTGGTATGGTGTCTTTAACAGGTATACATGGGGAGTTTTGATTTGATTTTTAGTAGTTCATATTTTAAAGAGTCTTTTTTTTCTTTTTGTCAGATTATGTGTACTTCGAAAATTCTTCGAGTAACCCATATTTGATACGAAGAATAGAAGAGCTCAATAAGGTAAACACATTTTTCTGTCAAGTCTTTGAAGTTAATTGAATTTATGATCTGTTAGATTTGATTAAAATTAAAACAATTCTTTAGCAGTTCTTTGGTAATTAGAAGCTTAAAAATGCTTTTGTTCTGATAATTTTCTGGAATACTCTGAGATCTGCTGGATTGCTCTCCTTTCGTATGAAAGGAAGGAGGGTCAGACATTCTCAAGGTGATTATGCCCACCTGGAGGGCAGGGGATTTCTGCAGTTCTTCAGCTCTGTGCCAGGATGTGGAGATCTGGAGATAACAATTTGCCTAGAGGATGGTGAGCTTTGTAATTTGATCTTTCTTGGTGGAGGCTCTTGCTTAACAGGAAGGGTTGGAGCTATACGATCTGCTTCCTCAGACTTTGCCTTTGCTGGTTGTCCTTCGGTTGGGTGTATTTCATCTGCCAGGTTTCCCTCCCATTGGATCTACAAGGGAAGCATGATAGCTTGTATGTAGGAAGCCACCTGAAGTCCTCGCTGCTGCACTTTTCCTTGGCTGAGGAGGGAAAGCTGTTCTGAACCTGTTTTTTGTCCTGACTGTGCCATTTCCTCAGGTTTAAGAGCAGCGTTATCCATTGCAGCCCATACAGAAGGGATGTAACATCGCTGGTTTAGATTTGAGTTCAATTAGCTGACTAAAAATCAGATCTTTTCTTCAGCGATGGAAGAACATGTCTTTCTAAAATAGTAACTTGGAAGAGAAAATTTGTCAGTATAATAAGAAATAAAAAGCTGAAGCTAGGATGTCATTTTAACCCTTTTTTTACTGTAGGTGTTTTGGGGAGTTACTTTGTTTCTCATCCTTCAAGGAAACAAGAAAGAATTCTAAAATACTCCCGATGGGTCCATAGCCATGAGGTATAATAGCTGTGTTCCATCAGTTACAGGGAGCAGATTTGTTCATCACTTTCTAGGAAAGTGTTGTTTTCCCCTCGTTATTCTTACCCCACTTTGGAAAAAGAAATTTCAGCCTCAAACTCTCATCTTAGGACAACTCTTGGTGGAGCTGTTATTTCTCTGACATACTCTGTAAAATGAGTCAGATTGAAATTAATCAGATATCTTGTGTTACCTGTTTTTCAGTGAGTGTGAGTAAAGATAATTCTACATTGTAGCTCACTGTTTTTTAACAAGATGGTTCCTGCATTTGTATTTTAGTTCCTCAAAATTTATAAGTTCAGAAAAGGATAGGAATTCTGCAGGCTCTGTACCAAAAACTGGGAAGTATTTGTGGTTGTATGTATTGTCTGGTTTTGGTTTTTTTTTTTTTTTTTAGGAAAACTGGTATTATAAAAGATGAAACTTCTCCGCTCACATCTTAACAACAAGCATGTGTGTCAGTTTATATTTTGTTTCCTTATGGATAGATTGTTTCCTTATGGACAGATTCCACTACCTTTTTTGCAGACTTCCCACTACTTTTTTACAGAGGGAAATTTGATCTTAGTCTTCCAGTTTCTGAGACTGTGTGCCATCATTATGGTTTTCAAGGACTCTTCAATAGTAGGATACAACTCTCCTCAGTTACATTTTCTTTATTTATTGGTTTATTTCAGAGACAGTAGATTGGCTGGGGCTGTTACAAACCAGTAGGTGTATTTCCCCTAGAGTTTGTATAAATCTGGTTTCATAATAGGGCAGATGACATCTTACAAGAGATTCATCACCATCTCATTTTAAGAGGTTTAATAAAAAAATCGAAGCCTTTCAAAATGACTTTTTTTGTATGTTGTCCCTGTTGTAGCATTTACTTCCTGGTGCAGCTTCCTTGGTTCTCCTTTGGAATGATATTTTTTCTGTTAGCCATTGTTTAGCTCACCAGTGCTGTCAGAGAAAGAAAGCCTTATGTGATTTCTTTTGTGAAAGTAATAATGGCTGGATTTTTTCTTGCTTTCCCTGCAGAGCTCATGGAACAGTCTAAATCTGAATTCTCTTGTTACTTTTCACAGTTATTTCTATTAGGATTTTAAAGATGGTTTTGAATTCTACAAAACGTAGGCATCATGTGAAAAGTAGCAAAGTGGCTTGTTAGTATGTTGTAGCTGCAGATAAGTGTATTTTCTCACCCTTTCAAACATCTGTAACTTCTAAAAATGGTGATCTCGCAGAAATAATTAGGAGAGAGGGCCTCCTCCCCGAATGGATGACACTGGAGTTTGTGGAATAGATAACATGTGTAGCTGGAGGGTGCTATAAGGTGATGCTATGTAGCTCTTGTGCAAAATTCAACCTACAAATGAAGTTTTCTAGTTCGGTGCATACAGTTCAGTTCTTGATTTGTGCCCCTTTTTTTTCTTTTTGTCCTGTTTCAGACTGCCAATGGAAATGTGGAAGCGAAGGTGGTGTGTTTCTACAGAAGAAGAGACATATCGAGTACACTTATTGTATTGGCAGACAAACATGCAAGTAAGCCTGTTTGTGTTCAAGTTGCTTCTACACAGAATTGCCAAACTTGGATAGAACTTTGATATTGTGGTCACAAGTATCAGTACTATTGTTTTTAAATGTTCTTTTCCTGTACTCATCTTCATCAAAGTGCATTGCTTGTTTCGCTGACTTTTCTCTCTTTCTCTTGCTCATAGATGGACTTTTCATGAATTATTTGGTTTGGTTAGCACAGGGTGTCAAACTCACGGCCCATGGGCCAAATCCAGCCCTCCACCTTGTTTTATCCAGCCCAGCACCTTGTTTCTACATGGCAGCAGCACCGAGCTCCTTGTCCCTGTGCTCCTGCACGTGTGCAGTGAGTGACGTGCGTTACGCTGCAGGAGCAGGAGAATGACAGGAGCTGCGAGTTTGACACCCCTGGGTTAATAGTTTAAAAAAAACTCCTCAAACTTTCTTTATGGGAAAATCAGATAGTCAGATCATAGGAAACGTACTTGAAACACAGCCAGCTCAAAACCTGGCTAACAGGAATTCACATTTCAATGTTAGTGATATTTTTTTGTAGTGTCAATGCTTTTGTCTGAACATGCTCAGTAAATACATTTTGAAAGCATTGAGACTTAGGACATCCTATTGCTATTTTAAATACTTAAAGTCCTTTTGTTTGGAAAATGTAATGTTTAGGCTGAGAGACTTGAACTATAACTTTTTTTGGAGTACTGTACTTTCTGTTTTTAAAAAATAAACATGAAGCCTAAACTGTCATGAAATTTAGAGGGTTATTCATGCTACCTTACTGTGTCCTCCTCTGCATGTATGCATTGCATAATTAATTTCTTCATTTTGATTATTTTACGGACTGTTGTGTGAACTTATGCTGGCATGTACTCCTCTGTCAGGAAGGTCAAAAGCATGTGAGATATGTAGCTGAGGGGAGATAGAAGCTTATCTCTAAACAAAAATTTAGTGTTATAGTTATCTTTCAGTTATACAAACAGCTTTAAAATTCTAAAAAGTGTGGACAAAAAATAATTATGTGTCAATATAGACTAGATGTTTCTTTTTATAAATCTGTAAGGCAGGGTAGTGCAAAATCTTGATAGCTTCCAAAAAAACCCAGCCCACACAAAATAGCAGAGAAGCTGCTGTAGGTATGTGTGTTCTAAACTCAGAAGAGGGTGAGCGTGGTGCACTAGCTGGCTCTCAAGGGGAGAGAAATAGTGCAGCATAGTGCATGCTGTTGGGCCCTTTTTTTAGGGTGCTTCTGGGCTGTTTGACTCTATTCTGGTTGCCAGTGAGGATTAGGTTTAGGTTCACTACACCTTCCTTTGCTGTTCAGCATTGCTCTTGTCCCATTTTTGTGAGTACTAACAAAACAGGCTGTTACTGAAACAGCCGTGTTGAGAAGGAGAAAGAGAGGAAGCAGGTGGACTTACTGAAGAGTTTTTACTTGTAAACAATTACGTGTGTGAGATATAGCTGTTGAGATTGCTTATAATTTAGCAAAAAGCGCAGACAGATGTATCAGTCGTTGTAATTCAAGGCTTTCTTGTGGGTACATATATAAATAAAAAAGAAGCAATCAGGTCTGATCATGTCAAAATGTAGCTGCCAAGCATCATTGTCTTTTAACGTGCTTCTTGGTGCATATATGCACAGACTGATGTACGTGTAATAAAGATCTATGTAGCTGTACTGCATGGGCATTGATTAAATCAGATAGTCACTGTGAATATAACGTCTTACTGTGTTCTCAGTGCTGTAGTGCCATTGGGGAGAACATGCAGGAAAAGTAGCCCCTTATTGATAAATCTGAATATTTTCTGTTGTAGATTGAAGCCCAAAGGAGTCCCTGCATTGCAGCCATACCTTGGAAATAAAGCTGTGTGGCATTGAGATGAGATTTTATTGTTCTGGCCGTGTTGCAGAATTGTGGTAGCATGCAAAGCCCGTTTGGTGTCTCCTCAGTGCAGCAGTGCTCATTTTAGCCAAAAATACTGAAGCTCAGTAGGAGCTTTACCATTACCAGCATGACTATTGATTCCTTCCTCTGTGTGTCGTTTCACTAGATTTAGCAAAGGAAGCAGGTAGCAGTGGTTCGAAGAAACATGTGCCTGAGGCTGAAAATGAAAAATTTTTGAGGCCCTATGAATGCTCTTTGAAGCTGCAGAGGCTGACTTCTTTTCAGGATAAGACATGTAATTTTTTTTTCTAATGCAAACAAATAATTCATTGTTCATTTTCATGTGATTAAGAGACAGCAAAATTCTTTTGTGGCACAATTCTATTAACAGAGCCACCAGAGACAACTGAGGCGGTCTTGTAGTGTACGTTTCATGGGTAACTAGCATCTCTTCCAGTATATTTCTTTCTGGTACAGAATAAAATTGCTACTAAATGACTTTGATTTATGTAGATGGATGTGTTGTTGTGTGGCTTCTGTTCTTAAGGAGGGAGAAGAGAGTAAAATTAAGCTTTTGGACAGCCGGTAGCTCTTTACGCTGAAAAATGCCACCTGCATCCTACATGATATAATGAAATTAAATTTAGTGGATGTTAAGATTCTGGTACAGATACTCAACACGGTCACTGGCTTTCAGTTCATTACCATAAAGTCTCCTGTTGCCTCATTTTGAGGCAGTTGCAGTAGATATACGTATTTGCATCGCTGATCTTTTAACTGCCTTTGTTCAGCTGATTAATGGAACTTTCTGACTGCAGCCGTTTCTGGATTCACAGAGTCTTCTGTTTGAGATGCCTTTAGTTTAGACTTCGTGTTGAGATCTGTGCAATGAGAGAACCAAACAATGGGAAGGTACAACCAGAACATAAATAAAAGATGTATAGGTATATCTTGTGATGTTTATTATCTTCCAGTAAAGAAAGGAAGATACGTGATTGTGCAATGAGTGTTGCAAATTTTGGGTTTTTTTAAAAAAAGGCTCTTATGCTTTAGCTTCTATAATCTGCTAGCTAATCCATCAGCTGTCTGAAACAGACAGGCCTGAGATACCTTGACTTTTCTCATAATTCTTTAAAGAGAAGTGAGTTGGAAGCAGCTTGTTCTGTAGTTGGTGACTGTAAATTAGTACCTGATGTATGCAACCTGATTTTTGGATTTGGTCTGTGATCTTGCTATTTTTATCATATGATGTAAAGCTTGTCTAGGCTGTCCTATAAATCTTTCAGCCATATAATGGCTTCCATACATTGTTAACACTTCTTATTCATGAGCCTCTTTAATCGTCTCACAAATTATTCTAGAGAATTTCTCCACATGTTTCTGAAATGAACTTGCTCTGCCAGTAGGACAGTATTTTATGCTCTTGCCCAGAGACTTTGTAGTGGCTTAAGATAGAATATTGTATGCAAACAAGATTGTAGGCAGAACTTGATGGACGAGAAGTGAGGAAGTTAATTTACTCCTCAAGCTGCTCTTGGGTGCTGTGGCTATATATTTTCTCCCAATATAGTTTCTATATAATGTCTTGTACAGTTTATTCTATAATTAAGTAAATATTTCCAACAGCAGGAATATGACCTCTTGTCCCCGCTTCCGACCACTCACCACAGGCACCTCCAGTTACTTGTGATCTATCTTACGACCTCAGCTTTTGCTTCATTAAAAACGTTTACCCTGATGTGTAAAGCTACATGTGACTGTTGGTGTGGTTGGGGAACTGAGCAGTTAGTGCTGGCTGTTTTGGCCAGCTTATGGTTAGCTTTCAGCAGCTGATGTTTGGGTGCCACGCACACATGGCAGCATGGTTTTGCAAGTGCCAAAGCTTCTAAAAATGAACTTCTCGCCGTGGTGAGGTGTCATTACCTCGTCCATCCATGAGCTGCATCAGACCTGTGTGCCTAAACAGGTAGGGGGAGCTATTAAGCTTGGGGTGTTTTAAAATTTTAGGTTACACCGGGCTAAATGGAGCTTCACAATAGCTTCACAGATGAGTTCTTTTTATTTATTTCTTCCGTTTTATTTCCCTTCTCCTCCACTTTCTCCCAACACCACACATGCTGATTCAAAAGGAGTCAAATTCATTAATCACCTAATGACACTTCTGGCTCTGTTGTTACTGAGAGGAGGAAACTGTGTTTTTTCTTTTCTGGAAATGGTGTAGAGAGGAAAGATAAGTGTCCAAAATAGTGTCTGGCTGCTTCCTGTAATAGTAACCATGGCTGAAAAACATGATCACAAGAAGTTTTGGAAGGGATCGTTGTGGGATGTCCTGATAACGTGTCAAACTCCTTCTCAGGTGTCAAGGTATAAGGATTTCTGTTCATTAAAAATGTCACCATATTTTCTAAAGATATGAATCGAGACCTGGGTTTGGGTAGAGAAAAAAATAATAAGGCTGAGGCTTAATATAGACTGTTTAAAACAGGATCAGGGAGAAGAAATGTCGGGGTGTATTGTTCATTTCTTCAGATGCAAGAATTTCGTGATGTCTTTCATGGAAGCATGATGTGCTTAGTTGAGCTGTTGAATTATCAAGAGTTTAAGCTTCTTTCACTGCCAAAGGAACTGTTGTACGGGTCAACAGCCCTAGCTTTAATGTATTTCTCAGTGTTTTGATCCCATCTTTTTCATTTTTCCTTTACATTTTGTTGTTAGTGATCAGTGCTAACTGATTCTTCTGCTTCTACAGGCTGCCTCCCAAGCTGGACGTCTTTGGGTGCTCTCTAAGCCTCATTTTTGCATTTCTGAATTCTGCCACGTAGCTACTTGTATGGCACCCAGAACACAGAGGGAGGGCTGGTGCTTTCTGCCTCTGAGGTTTTACAGAGCCCAGTCTGACTTATATCAAATCACTGTTCTTTCTAATGTCTAGCAAATATTGAGCTTTAATTTTGTATCTCACACACCCAGTCATTTTAAATTACAATTACTGCCTCTTGGGCTTCTCCTGCTAACTCAAACTTTGTAATTGTTTTTCCCCATACATGTTAGCCTTCACATGAGTCTTGCTCTTTGTGTGCAACCTGCCTGTCTCTTGTTTCCACTGTAAATCGTCTTCAGGCTCTGTTAATGTACTATTAATGATTCTGTCATCAAATATCAAATAATACTCAATCTAATACACTCCTTGCAGCATTCCACTGGCTACTTCTGCAGAGCTGGTGTATGACTGTTTGTATTAAGACTAAATGTTTGTTTTAATTCTACATGAGCACATCTATCAAGTCAAGAGATTAGTTTTGAAGTAAGGCTTTGTGAGACCATTGCTGTCCTAATATACTGCACCTCCTGTATTCCCACACCACTTACTCTGCAGTACTGTCAAAAATGCAGGCAAGTCTTTCTGAAAAGGTTTATTATATATTTTTTTATATATTTTTTTAAGTCTTTGGTCCTTATTTCTCAGGGGCCACCGTTCTCGAGGATGACATCTGCCTCACTTAGACATTGAGTGTGTGAGCTGTTGGAGGGTGCAGTGCAGAAGTGTCAGACAGGCTTGTCCTGGAACCAGAGGCTGGGCCAGCCCTGACTGCAGTTTATCATCAACCCTGATTGGGGTTTATTGTCTGACTTAAGCCTTTGCCTTTTGCAGAGGTGCAGAAAGCCTTTTGGCAGAGGTGCTGAGGTGGCATTAGTTACGGGTGTTTTCAAAGCCACCTTTGCACAACATCAGGGAGCCAGAGAGGTTCCTGCGCTGAAACCAGCCTTGTATTCTCTCCTCCTTTCCTTGGTTCCAAAAGCATTTGCCAGCTTCATTCTCTTCAGTATGAAATCATGGCTATGGAGGAGGATGGTAGATGCTTATGGAGATGTGTGTGTTTGTTATTTCTTGTAATATTCCTATCTGTGTCTCCAGGAACTATGACACTTTTATGGCTGGGGGTGGTGTGGGGGGAGTTGTTAGCTACCTATAGAAATGTCTTTTTAAAAAAAAAAATCCTGCCTGTTTACTTTGACAGGCATAGCAGAGCTGGCATAGGAAGAGAATATGTGCTTCCCACTTTCCTTATTTTATTATAAAAGCCAGGCACATAAGTAAAACACTAGTTTGGAAGACAATCCTAGCTGAAGGAATGCAGTTCCTGAGATTAGCTTGGTTGTGCTGGGGGGTTTCATGGTTTTTGTAGATTTGATTGGCATGTAGTGGTTAATATATATATATATATTTAAAATGTATATTTTAAAAGCTTCAGGCTATTTAATACACTGGAGATATTAAGTATTTTAGGTTGCTCCTTATAGTATTTTTCCCGCATTACAGTGCATTACTCTCAGTCTCCAAAACCTGTCATACATGCAGGTATGAATGCCTTTTTCATTCATGCATCCTTTGGTTTCTAGGCAAGCTGGCTTGGAATTTGCTGGCTTGGGTGTGGATTGCTGCTGTGGATTAATACACAATATTAATTTTCAACTAAACCAGAATCCACTTAAGGAAATAAATTGCAGAACCATGAAGCTGTGGCACAAATGGGAATTTGGTGTTCTGGTTTCTAGGATGGTACTAATGTGTTAGTGTGTGCTGCTGTATGCTGAACTACTCGTGTGGTGTAAGTGCCATTGGATACTGCAGCCTACTTTAATTACACTGCTGTTTTTTTCCTCCCCTGCTTGAGCAGCTTACCTGAGGGGCATGTAAACCACAAGATTTTTTCCAGTACAGTAAAGCAGTAATAAATTTTGGGGAACCTGAAGGGTGCATGATTTTTTTTGTCACCCCCTTTGGCATAATGGTGGCCTATTTAAAACTAAATGCAATTTCAGTGCTTTATAAAATGGACGTCTCTCCTTCATGTTGGCTTTTGTTTGAGATAACTGTGAGGATTATAGTTAACTAATCTTGAGGGGATATCAATCATAACTGTGCCTGTGTGTGTTTCTGACTAGAAATGTATCTTGGCAACAGTGATTGAATTAAGCTGCAGGCATAAGTCTGCTCTTTAAGAGTACTGCTGCTGTAAAATTAGAGTTTTACTTTTCATGTATGAGACTTTACAGGTCATTTTACTACAGTCTGGGAAACTGGTTTTGGAAAATACAGTAACTGCCTTCATTTCACAGGGGAAGAAAGAGTGCAATGTTTCCTTCTGCAGTCATTCATTATGAAGAAGCTTTGCAGCTTTCTTGGAATATTTTTCTCTCTAGAGGTTTATCTTGCATAATTGACAGGATAGTTGCTAATGAGTGGAAAACATACTAATAATATATTTCTTATGAGAAAGGTGCCTAGAGATGTTTTGGGTCAGTTTTGTATTGATGTGGATGTGATTTCATGTTTTTACTGCGGCATTCACTTGAAAACTGATTGGATGGACTCTGGATAGCTCAAAGCTAGAGGTGGTGGATCCTGACTGCAGGATAAAGGAAACTTTTGGAACGCAGTGTTATTGCTAAGAGTCAAATGCGTGTGGTGTGGTAGACTAGGGCTTGTTACAAGACAGGCCTTAGGCACTCGGTTGCATTCTTGTTAATCTTGTGACTGTGATCTGTTTGCTGTAGCTGGGATGAAGAGAATAAATAAAATAAAGCTTTCAGCGGGCATTTCCTGCAGAAGCTGTTGAAGTTGGGATGGGAAAGTCTGTGGTAGTCTGGAAGAGGAGTAGGATCCAAGATAGCTGATCCTGTTGAAGAGGAAAGACTTCACTTGTACTGCCTTGCTCGTTGTGCGTCAGCTTCTTCCCAGTGAGGCTAAAGGTGCAGTGATGGTCTCCAAGAGCGGCTCTCTCCAGGGCTTCTCAGTTGGTAGCAGATACATGTGATTCAGCTTGGTGAGCCAGCATGACCTGAGTGTACCTGGAATGCTTTGAACCCAGTGGTGAATGAATAACTATTCTTTACAGGCATCATTTAAATACCAATTATCTAATTGTTCAGTTGGCTGAAATGTGAGGATTCAGATGAAGTCAGATTTCATCTAAGTCATGTGTATTATTTAGGAAAGATTTTAGAGTGGCTCATCCAGATTGGCACTTGCACTGCTTTTGATGATAATTTTTGTCTCTTTAGGAGAAATGGAAGAAGAGATGGAAAATCCTGAAATGGTTGATTTACCAGAAAAACAGAAGCATCAGCTACGACATCGTGAGTTGTTTCTCTCACGACAGCTGGAATCTCTGCCAGCCACACACATTAGGTAATGACTATTTTCTTCCAGGCCTTTTTGTTCAAAATCCAAATGGCATTGTTATTATTTGCATATTCTTCAGTGTAAGATTAAATTCCATGTACAACCTCGGTAATACAGTCTTGTGAGCCACATGAGCATTTTTTCATGAAATATGTTTCTCTTTTTCAGAGGCAAATGCAGTGTTACTCTGTTAAATGAGACAGAATCCCTTAAATCGTATCTGGAACGGGAGGTATGAACCCATTTTGTGAATTGTCAAGCTTGAACAGTTTATTTTGGCACAATTTAGGATTGGTGACTTTTCAAAAGCTCTCTGAAAAGAGAGTAGTTCTTTCATTTCTACAAGTACTGGTGGGGAACTTTAAACTCTCTACAAATTTTCATTCTGATGTAAATCTTCATGGATCCAGAGGCCAGAGCTGCTGCTTACATCCTTGTGACAGTGAGCTGCCTCTCCTTTGGCAGTACATCTGAAAGTTCAAACCTGGAGGCCCATGACTGAGGTGGGAGGTGAAGTAAATGTGGAAGAGGAAGCCTGTGAGCTCCATTTCTGTGTATTTGCTTCATCCTGAAATCTTACAGATTTATGGTGGTATGGCATAGGCTTGATCTCACCTCAGAACACTGAGGAGCTTAGTTCCCTGTTTATTGAATTCACTGTTGTTTACCTGTAGTCTTCATGTGACACGATGGATGCTTAAGTCCTTGGGAAACTGCTTGTCAGGTATCTTTTGAGTCCTGCGGAAGTTTTTGCGATTTGAGTATTTAAAGATACCTAAGACTGAACTTTTGAAACATTGTGTTGCACTGCTAATCACCATTCAGAATATAAAGTATGGGATTTACTTTTTCAGGTATCTTGGGATTTTGAAAATTGCAACTATAATTCTTTCCAATGTATTTATACACCTTTAATTGTGGCTAGACCTGTGGCTGCCAGCTGGGTTAGTCACTCTTGGAATTTGAGCATCCAGGTGCTTTACTTTGGGAGATTAGCTAACAATTTCAGTGTATTATTATTTGAATACATCTGCAAGCATTGTATTTACATTTGAAAATATTAAAATGCTATACAAGAGAGGAAATTTTGTAATTAAAACCAGTGGGGTAACCGTCATTACCAGCCTTTAGGAAACAAGGAGAAAACAGATAATTTTTTTGCTAAGGAGTGTACAATGTCTGTCTCATAGTTGGGTCTTTTTTAAAAAAAAATGCCTTTTTAGCTTTCTTTAGTATTTATTTAAGCATTGGATTAATTTTAATCTGATACTCTAGTTTAAGAGAATTTTAAACAAAGCACAAGGATTAAATAGTCGGGTTTCTCTTTGGAATGTGAAACCAAAACCACATAGAGTCTACTCGGGGCTGCCAAATGGCAACACATCAAACAAGGGCTGTTGTGTTCAGAACACGTATTACCAGTTAGCAGCCCAGGGAGTGCCAGCTTGAAAGCAAAAGTTAAACTGAAAGTAATTTAGATTTTGTAGTACCCAACTTTTTAGTAGTATTTGTTCTCGATTGCTCCCAACACATTTTTATTGTCACTAACGTTACAGGTAGGTAATAGAGATAGAGCAGGGAACTGGCTTTCTCTCATCAGGCAACAGCTCAGGTGCAGATGTGGGAATAGAAAGAGGTTTCTCTTTTTCATCCTTTTGAACTCTCAAAATGCAAGATGTAGTGTAGATCGTTTTTAAAACTAAGCAGGCACTTAAGAAATTTTGCAGAATGAGAGTTCCCTGGATGTATCCTGTCACTTAGCACAGTATTTTTCTGTGTTGCAAACTTGGACAGATGGTAAAGAAATTAAAAGCTCAGGACCACAAATGTGCTTGAGTGGAGGGTAAAGAGATTAAGAGAAGGAGATAGTTGTTGCCTGGTGATTTCATAGCACTGGATGGTTTTGTTCTGAACTGTTTCTTCTTCCCCCACCCCACCCCTGTTCTTAATCTGTTCTTTGCTTTCAAAAAATGTTTTGTTCTGTTTTGTTTTAACATGGCTTCTGACAATAAAGCCTAAGCAGTTCTAGGGATTCTGTCAGTTGATTTCTTGCATGCTGTGACCGCTCAAACTAGGTTTTGTAGCCCAACACTGTCTGCCTTGAAGCAGGTTAAACAAGTTTAGGGCACTTGAATTCTATAGTTGGATACTGGATGCGTTATGGCCGTACCTCTGTGGCATCAGTGTATGTGTAATGCACGGGGCTGGGGAACAGAACTGGTAGGTACAATGGAAGCCCCAGCACACAGAGCTTTTGCCGTGTTACTGGGGAAACTCACAGTGATTCTTCCCTTTTGGGGCTTTGTATGACAGATGGAGAGGCCCTTTTTTCCCTTGCCACCTCTTCATGAAGATGAACAGAGCTTGAAACTGATGCTGGTTTTGTCCTAATTTTTGGTGTGTGCTTTTGACACGTACAAATATAGGGAAAGGGAAAATGAGGTGAGTGTGAAATGAGATGTATTTAAACAGAGTGATTGCTCTTGACACAGAAATATGGGAAAAGGGAATCTGAGCCAGAAATGTGAGGTGTGGTAAATGGCACATCGCACATCCTTTGTTTCTGGCTCTGCCCTGGGAGTCGCTGTGGACAGAGATTACGAAAGGTCTGTTGTTTCATGTCCTATCAGAGTTCTCTTACTGCCCTGTAACTCACGCTGTACTTCAGAG
The DNA here is from genome assembly GCA_033558185.1 of Dromococcyx pavoninus. Taxonomy (NCBI): domain Eukaryota; kingdom Metazoa; phylum Chordata; class Aves; order Cuculiformes; family Neomorphidae; genus Dromococcyx; species Dromococcyx pavoninus. The sequence goes on along the minus strand of JAUMJL010000190.1, from coordinate 720,663 downwards.
CATACCTGGTGATCAAAGTGTCACTCAATAGCTATAGCTAAGTACTTATCCATGCAGAAAAGTTTAATTACTTGTACTGTACAGTTTTGAGTAGCTAAAATTTTGGCTATTTTATTTCTCCACCCTGGCAGGACATTGTCATTCTGTTATGACTTCTTCTTTTGCTTTAAGTATCCATATAACAGAAGCCAAGCAGCTGCTTTAGTCTTTTTCTCATCTACTTGAACAAATTAATATAGTGCCACCTGCAGCTAATTATTGCTGCTGACAAATCTTTTGCCCCTCTCCCAATAACAGGCAGAAGGAGACATGATGATTTAAGCTTAGATAATGGCAGACAAGAAGCTGGTCAGCAGTGCATGCCCATGGCAAGGAAAGCCAAGCACATCCTGTTCTATATTAGCTATGTAGTGAGCAGGTGGAGGGAAGGGATTCACCCCCCTCAGTGGGTCACTGGTGAGACCACTTCTGGAGTGGTGTGTCCAACTTTGGGCCTCCCAGCATGAGGGATACATTGACACACTGAAGTGGAGCAAGCCCAGGAGAGACCACAGAGGTTGTCAGGGATGTCGTGTCGTTATGGGGTGTTTCATCGGCATAGCTGTAACACACCGAAGTCATGCTTTAGTATGTAACAGTATTTTTGTGCTGTTAAGTCCCTAGCTAAGCATCTGGTTACTGCTCTTTGGGTGTATATGGGAAAGTGCAATTTGGGTTCCGAAATGACTGAATTGAGAATTACCTCCTGGCTCTTCTGAGTCCTGTTTCTTCAAGGGAAGCTGCCATCGCCTCAGCTGCAAAGGCTGTATATCCACAGAATGGATGTTTTTGAGGAAAGCTGTTATGCTTTCAAAAGAAAGTGGCATTATTTAATGTAGGGGTTTAAAACTGGTGGTTTGTGTATTGTTGGTTCACTCAATTTTAAAATCTCTATATAGCAAAACTTAAAATGAAAAAGCTTGTTAGTATGTGTGCAAAACTGAAAGTAAAAGCTACTAATACTGTTTACTTTTTTGCTCTTCTTTTATTTCTAGGATTTCTTCTTTTATTCGCTAGTATACGATCCCCAACAGAAGACCCTACTTGCTGATAAAGGAGAGATTCGAGTCGGAAACAGATACCAGGCAGATATAACAGACTTATTAAAAGAGGGTAATTTCCATCATTTATTTAAATTGCCAAGAGGTCACGTTGAATGTTGCCACCTTTAAGTGCGTGGCCTGCACAGGTGTGCAATATGGAGGTTTCCACTGCCAGGTCAAGCATACAATGATGGGCTGGTCTGTTGGTGACTGAAGCCATTGCCCACTGAACACCATTAGTTATGTCTCAAACCAGTCTTTAAATGCCCATTTTTCCAAATCAGAGAAGTTGTCGAAACAAATTGAATTAACTGGCTCTCTTGGAGCTTGCACTCTGTTTTCTAAGACATTTCAGCATTTCCACGGGAAACACAAATGTCCATAATGTCTGTAAAGCCTTTCGTGTTTTTAATCAAACTTCACTTCCTTAGAAGAACCCCTCTCAAATTACTGTCAATTAAATGCTGTCTCGCCTCATCAATTTGCCCGTTATTACTGGATGCCATTTCCTCAGAACTCTCTCCCCATCTGAATTGCTGTCTGCAGCCCAGACCTCTCACCTACAGAACATGTTGTGAGACCTCAGTCTGCCCCAAACAGGCACTGACTTTACACGTGTCCTTGCAGTATCCTGCAGATCCAGAAATGAGTGGAAAAAACGAGACAGACGGGAATAGTGAAAACCAGTTGCTCCTTTATGAGACCCATGTAATGGCCAGGGGAGGATCTGTCGTTCCTCCTAAGAGAGCAGGTTTTGTGACTTGCATTGGAAGGGTCATCACTGGACTGTATGGGATGAGGTGTGAGAGAAGAGAGGCATTTCTCTCTTTGCCAAAAGCTTTGCTGATACTGTGAGCCTGTCAGGCAAACAAATTGGTCAGGATCTTTGGTTAATTTGTCTGTGAAACTAATTTGAAAGGCATTCTTTTTCCTCAGCAAGCCAATGCGGGGCTTTAGAGAAGGATGATGTTTTATAGAGAGCAGAAGAGAAGGAAAAAAAAAAGAAGCACTTTTCAGTAGCCTTCTGTGTTTTCTCAGGGTATTGTGGTTTGTGTAGAGTCAGGAATATAGAAGCAAGGGAGTTGGATGTCATGATTTCCCCCTTAGATAGCAACTGACACAAGTCAAACCAGCTGCTTTGTGCCTACTGAGAGCAGCTGGTAGTGTGTCTGTTCTGGAAGTGCTGCAAGATTAAGGAGACAGAGAGAAACTAGGTTGGGGGCCTGAAGAGAGACAGTGTAGCTGGGAGAAGGATGAACTCTGTTTCCCATTGTGTGTGTCCTTTGAAACCAGGTTCTTCCAAAACTGGTTGTCCAATTCATACTTGCTATGTTGCTTTGTCTATCAAGCTGAAACTGTCACAAGCAAATGGGTGAATGAAGTTTTCACAGTGGCCTGTTAGGCACAGAAATTGAGATGGTTAGCGGTTAAATTACGGTGGGATAAAAAAAATCTAGAATGTTCTTTTATTTAAAATTGGCTGTGCTGAACATTTCTAATTTGTTTTTCAACAAGGTGAGGATGATGGAAGAGATCAGTCAAAACTTGAAACAAAAGTTTGGGAAGCCTTTAACCCACTAGTAGACAAGCAGATAGACCAATTCCTGGTGGTAGCACGGTAAGAGCTGTTTACCTCTCCTTTGAGTAAGTAAATGGTAATAACTCTGCTCTGAGTTTTTTTCCTTACTAGTGTGGATGCTGGGTTTAGTTGTCTGATTAGCTTGCTTAGTTTTGAAATGATGGGCCTTCCTGGAAACTGCATGACTTCTGTAATTCTGAGTAGCTGTTCCTACTTACAGTTAATCGCTTTCGTAAAGGAAAAGCAAATGGCAAGTAAAAACTGTTCAGCAATTGGTGGTGTCTTCAAGTACTTTGGGCAGCATGCAGAAGGCTTGGTGAACTAAATTCTTCATAGTTCAATATTCTGTCCATTTTTTCCATTTTTTTCAAATCCAGTGACTTTTTAACATCCATTAGTAGTTTGCTAAGACGTCTGGTAAAGGGTTGTGATGGTGCAGGGCTGCTTTCTCATGCCTGGATTCCAGCAGGTAAGTGTGAGAATGTAAACTCCTGCAAATCTGTACAAACAGTGCTGTGTTTTTATTTAAACCCAAAGCAATCTTTGAATGTTCTTGAACTTTTTCATTGGTGTGTATTTATATGAACAGAAGATTGTACCCAGTGTTAGGCTCTCATAGTAACTGGTGACTGAATAATTCTAAAAGAATCAAAGGAAGAAAGTAATACTCTCCAAATGCTGTGTCTTTTAGGTGAGTTTGTACGTAAAGCGTGGAAGGAAGGTGGTGTGAGTAAGAGGGGCCTGTTGATGTTTTTAGTCAGTGGAGGAGGTTACCATTCGATATGGGTAGGAAGGGGGTGTCATTTATGACCTACTAATACTGTTTGGTTTGATAGGCTTGAGAGTTCTGCTCATTGGCCACGGTACTGATAGACATGGCCCCTGACTCACAGGACAGCCTGCTTCAGCCAAAGCAGTCCTGGAAAACCGAGTTAGGCCTGCTTTTCAGATGTTCTGTTAAATTGGGCCCTGGTTCTTGTTTTTTCCCCGCTCTCGAGTTACTGTGCTTTGAATTCCCTTCTGAACTTTCCTGAGTGTGGCATTGCTTTCCCATTGTGGAGTAAGTTAATGAGATGCTCACCAGAGAGACAATGCTAGAGCTTGTGTGTAAGAATCTGCCCAGATAGGGTCCTCCAGTCCTGATTGAAGCTGCTGGATGATGCAATGAGGGTCTATTTTTGCTGAACAATAGAAGCTAAGGGAGATACTGGGGGAGAAAAAACAGAATTTAGGAAAGGAGATTGTGAAATGCAGCGTTGTAAGTACTCCAGATGAGAAGCGTCTATATTCAGCAATACACACCCAAGCTGATTTTTCTATATACTTGGAAGATAAAACTTGCAATTATTATGAACTTTGACCAAAATTTTTAAAATAGCTGATCTGAATTGCAGCATTGAAAAACCTTTGCATGGCTGCTTGGGTCTTGTGTGCAAGTCTAGTAACAGGGAGCGAGGAGTGAAACTAGGCTGGTTAAGATTAAAAATAACTGCAGTCCAGATTGAAGAGATCTCGCTGTTGAGAATCCATTCATACATTTTGGTCTTTGGTTAAACATATGCTTTTTGTGGTACAGATTTTTTTCTAGTTCATGAAGTTTGTTGTGTTCTGGCTACACTGAAGGGTTGCCATAAGTTGTAGGCTCTTCACTGTGCTTCTTACATGATACGTTGCTGTTCCCTTGACTGGTGCCAACAGTAAAGTCAAACTGGCTGAACTAAGTGACCTATGTGCAGCACAATTCTACTTTATGGGATGGGCATAGAGAAATTGATGAAAGTGAGGAGGGGATGGTCTCCAGCAGCAATGCAGAACAAACAGGTGAAGGAGTGATGGGAGAGCAGGCATATCTCCAACAAAGGGTATTCCTGCTTCATAAGGGACCCTTCTTGAGAAGGCTCTGGTTTCACAGTTGCTTCTGATAAAGTACAGCACACCTCTAAAGAGCTATGAACTTTGTTTTCTGGGTTAATTTTCAGCAGAGTGGGTTCACATTTCCAGTCAGCCACACAATGCTCTAGTGTCAGTGTTGGGAAGACCCAGCAGGAAGCGAGAGAGTGGAAGTGCTTGGGCAAGATGGGGTTTGCACGTGGTTGGCTTAGAGTGACTGCAGAGCTGCTTTGTGGTGGCGGTTTCCACCTTGCATAGGCTTTTGGTGACAAAGCTGGTGTTAGGAACACTTTCTGGCTGTTCAGCTCTGCCCACTGGGTTTACTGGTACAGCCACTTGAAGGTGTGTGATGTAACGAGAACTGCTGAAAAGAACCTCTATAAAAATCACTTCTGCCTGGAATCAGCGAAGTTCTCCAGCTTATAATTAGATACCACATGCATACAAGTATCAGTTCAGTTAAAGCTGGGGACAGGGAAGTTGTGAAGCCGGGATGGGGCTGGGAGACTGGGGAGAGGGTGAAGTGTGAATCGCCACACAAACCTGGATGGGGGAGGCTGGTTTGGATTTAGGCCAAAATTAGGTATTTGATGACAGCTAATGCTTAAGCATTTACCTTTCCTGCACCTGCACTGCTTGGCACTGATTTGTTCTTCTGTGTGGTCAGCTAGTTGGGAACAGTGATCTGAGTGGAGGAAAAATGCCCACCTTTTGTTGTTGTAGTTGCTCAGTGTAGTTCAGATTCAGTTCACTGTGCAGGAGCACAAGCGTTTCACCTTGTGGTGCAAGCAACAAGGAGGGTAGGAGTAGCTAGAACCAATGTTCCTGTTCAATGGTTTCTCTAACCAATTTCCTTAGGGATAAAATGAGGACCATAGGGGTTGTGGTTTCATGAGCAGGCGTGGTTGGCATTGGGAAGTATTCGAGAATTTCTATGTTTTTATGCAGGCTATATAACAAAACATATAGAAAATGTTATACTGTATTATGTTGTAAAATAAAGATTGTTTTTAATTTTCCTGAAACTTGTGGAAAAAAATGCTTGCATTACTGTGCTTTTTTTCCTGCCTGGTCTCATCATCTGTCTCTGTACCCTTGGACAACACAGTGTTGCTCTTGATGTTATGGGAGAGTTTTTTGCCATTCATAAAGCTTGCTTGTGCCCAGTTTCTGTTAAAGCTTAATTCTGTTGAGAAGCAGGGGATAAGAGTAGTTCAAAACTCCGTGTATGTGATCCTTGAATCTTTCCCTGTTTCCCCTCCTGCGCCCAAGCGTCTTTGGTCATACAAGCTAAGTAGAGTAAAGCATTCATCATAACAAGCCACATCTGAAGAGACTGATCTCTGGCTCAGAACTACCACCAAACCATCTAATCTTGTTAGTGAGAAACAGAGACGGCAGATATCAAAAAGTATTGGTCATGTGTTTGTATTTATGCTTGTTTAGCATGCAAAGTTAATCATCTGTTTCATTTCTTTCAGGTCTGTTGGTACGTTTGCCCGAGCACTAGACTGCAGTAGTTCTGTCAGACAGCCAAGTTTGCACATGAGTGCTGCAGCAGCCTCTAGGGACATCACACTGGTAAGGTTTTTAAGAGGACAACACAAGTTTTTGAGAGTTGCAAAAAATTCACCTCAGCAATAACAGTTGGCAAAGAGAGAGGGGCAGATGTGTTGTAATTGTGGCCTACTGTGAAGCAGATCTTTGTTTACATATGAAGTAACTTTTTCTGGTCTTGTGCCTCCTATGATCCATCATGGATAACTCTATGAGATAGTTTTGTTTTGTTTTAGACTGTTGCTGGCATCCTTGGGCAAGATTGTCTAGGAGAAAAACTTGTGGTTATATAAGAAATTTCAGTTGATCCAGTTCTTCTCTTTGAGGAGCTCCATTTTAGATTACCTGAGCAGTGGTGACTTTGTTATTATTTTGTAATCATAAATGATTCCGGGGAGACAAAGGAAAGAGAAATCTTGAACTTCTATGCTAGAAAAAATTAAATGAAAATTGGAATAAAATTTATGAAGTCTTCAGAGAACGGTTATCAGTGCCTCACCTCTGACTGCAATAATGTGACATCATAGATAGAACAAATTCTACTAGAACACTGGTTTTATCATGCACGTGCACAAAACTGGTATAATGAAAGGCAAATAACATCCTCATTAAAGTACAGAAACCAGGAAATAAAGTTCAAGCTTTTATTTAGTAACACCAATTCCTTCCTCACAACGTGTTCTCAGCCCTGGTAAATCACAAGTTGCAGACACTTACAACTCAGTTTTCTGAGGAGTAATTCCTTTTTGCTCTTGGGATTAATTGCTTTTTGCTCTTGGGAGTAATTCCTTTTTCCTACTTAGCTATATGTGACTTGACTTGAATCTCTTTGGGATTTGTGGCCTTTAGAAGGAGTGTATGTGTGTGTTGCTCTTAAATATTTTTTGTACATGTAGTTTTTGTGGGTTATTTGACAAAGCAAGTGCATGGCTGAGTTTGTTAGAAAATATGCCCTCGCACTGCTGCCTTCCTGCCCTGTCTGTGGGTGGCACCTAACAGGGCTGCTCAGTCCTGGGGTGAGCAGGGCTCTGTCGTTTGCATTTTCTTAACAGTAGTGCTACCGTGATGATACTGCTGAATAGATGAAGTAGGAATTACTGTTATGCAAGGGCTTGTGTTCCAAAAATGCCACTATTGTTAGTGAGTGTTAGACTTGTACATAGACAGTTACACAAGTCTGAGCTTGGAACAGGTTTTTACTGACTTTGTGTTAGGTATAGAACACTACACCATCAAGTCTTGGTGCAAAGTTTTTGATTTTGCTGGTCTGCTGTTAAGCATTTTCTCCCCCTGGTTGCTTGACCTGATGTTGATCTTTCTCTTTCACAACCATGTAGTTCCATGCTATGGACACTTTGCACAAAAATGTCTATGACATTTCCAAGGCAGTCTCTGCGCTTGTGCCTCAAGGAGGGCCAGTCCTGTGCAGAGATGAGATGGAGGAGTGGTCTGCTTCAGAGGCAAACCTCTTCGAGGAAGCACTAGAAAAATATGGAAAAGATTTCACTGACATTCAGCAAGATTTTGTAAGTATATAAATGAGGGCCCACATGGTGACCAGTTCCTATTAGTGACAGAGCTGGTTTACTGTGTGTTGTGTCAAATACGAGGGCTTTGAATGAGAGCATGTGTCTTGCTGTAAATTGGTGAAAGGCAGACTTCATACTAATAAGTCTGCTGTACAGTCAGAATTTCAAAACACAAATGATAGCTTTCCTTTAGAGATGTTAATTTAAAATCATCTCCTCCACTGCAGCTGAGGGAGGATTTAGGAAGGTGTTGTGACAGCCTAGCTGCTGTAGATTAATTTGTGTTTGAAGGAGAATAAGTAGTGGGCCTTCTGAAACATGAAGATGTAGTCACTTTTATAATGCTGTTTTAGAAAGGGCCCTTTGAAAGTTTTAATAAGGAATTTGGGCATCCAAGGGAAGTGTCCTGTAGTCTGACCAAAGCTCTACCCTAGGTGCTCAGCCTGCAGATTGACCGGGGTGCTCTATAGAGAGCCAAGTTACACTCTGTTGAGTCCTCTGGAACACAACAAGTAGTTTCGGTGTTGCTTGTCCTGTGCTCTGATCTTTTAGACAGAAGGACTTGGAAATAGCACCACACTGTCTGTGGTCCTGCTGGAATCCTTGTGCTTCTTGAGCAGAGAACAGAGCTGGCATGACCCAATTCTCTTAGTAGTTACTGCTATTTTGTTTTTGATGGACCAACTCCATAGAGGCAAATCTGAACTGAGGTACTGTAGTTGGGGCCCTTGCTTGAGGCTTTGCTGCTTAAGCAGAGTCTGAGCCAGTGGGCTTCCTTCCACATTGCACCTCTCTTGAATAGTTCACAGTGGAGCCAATGCAGCACAAAGTTTTGCCTGTAACCTGCTCTGCTTCTACCCTGAAAGCAGTATTTTTGAAAGGCCTTTTAATTTAATATGGGTGCCATGTGCATCTAACACCCTTAGGAGGTTGAGACACTGACGTTAGGAGGGTTAGTAGTTGCAAGACTATGGACTGTCAAAGGAATCCTGTGAATTTGAGAGAGAGCCAGCTGCCTACAATGACTACTACTTTTTTTTTATGTCCCCAGCTCCCGTGGAAGTCCTTAACAAGCATAATAGAATATTACTATATGTGGAAAACTACAGACAGATACGTTCAACAGGTAAGCAAGTCAGAATCACCTCTCTCATTCTAACAGAAGATGGTCTTCTTGCCCTTGAAACCAAGTATTGTTGCTTTACTCTTGGGGTTCAGTCTGTCCACTAGGTGGGCTCTCTAATCTGAGGCAGTGAACAATCTTGTCACTAAACTCATCAGTCATTCATAGATACAAACATGTAGCATTGGCATTTGTGCTTTCTTCTTGTATTTGCTGCTACTTTATTTGTTTGGAGCTGTCAGATGTCTCTTTTGGAAGTCAGCAGTTTGTGGAAGGAATACATTTAATTTCTACCTGTAGAGTCCAAGGTCAGCAGTCATTTTGGTGTTGATGGTTCACGGTGGGTGGGCAGTTGCTGTCCAACAGACGTGTGCGCTGACTCCCTACCTCTGCCTGCACATGACTTTGACTGCAGATGCACAGAGTCTCCCCCCTGTTAGCCCTGCCAGTAACGTGTGTCTGGGAAGCACTGATGGTTCAAATTCCCGCACTTGTTATACTCAAGAATCAACTTTGACTGCTATTTACAATCATTTTTGCCTCTCACTGTTGAAATGTGAAGGCTGTTTAGTCCCTTAAATAAAGAGAGCAGAATGTGAGCAGCATGCAAGGTCTTGCAGAGTTTCAGTTGCTGAAAACTACTTGTAATATTTAATGGGAAAGTCAATTAAAAGAAGGCAGGTGTATGTATAACGGATTTTTCATGATAATTAGCAGTATTGTGTTTAGGCATTTATTTAAAATTTTAGAAAAAGTGGAGTTATAAAACTTCCCTGCCTTAACTTGCTTTATTGGTAGTTCGGCCTGAGGCATTGACCAGTATTTGGCATGTGCTGTATTTGGGCACCTGTGTCTATAATGTGATTTTTACCAGTTTCTTTCTGATTGGAACACTGTTTAAATTCCAGAGGGATCCTGAAGACAAATGACAACTCTTCTGTGCATCAATTCTGTTTACTTTTTTAAAAACAGTTAACTGCATCCCCATTCCAGTATTACCCCAAGTTCTTTCTTTGATTGAAGCTTTTCCTTCCAGCAAGGAAACAAGTAATAGGAAAATTGGATGATGATGGAAGCTGACATGATGGGGAAAAAAAGACTGCTGGAGAAAAGAGGTCATGGTCTTTTCTTTCTCCATTGGACTGTGTGTGTTGTTGATGCAGTAAGCACTATATGCTGTATGACTTACAGCTGTTCAGGAGATGATAGCTGAGTGTACTCAGCCTGTACTGTACTCAGTGTTTGCACCAAAGGAATCCATTTATCTTCATTCCTGCATCTTTTATCTGAGCTTATTTCTTCTAGTGGTAAAAATCCACCTAGCAATGTGGTAGATATCAGAAAAAGTGAGAAAAGTTATTTTTTCAGCCAGTGAAAATTAGGATCTTAGGTTATTCCTTGAAAATGTCACCCATGTGCAGTCAGAACAGCAAATGAGTAGGAATTCTTGGAAAAGATTAAAACAAAAAGCATGTCTCTACGGCTCAAAATTTGGAGTGGTGAAGCTCTGTTTCTGCTCAGCTTGAGGTATGTAACGGTGGTGGTGGGAATAAGGGACAGGCAGCAATTTCTTTGGTGTCCAGTTTTAGATACCATGGGAGACATAGCTGTAGTGTCCCAGGTGTTTGCCTGTGTACTGGGGAGGAAAAAATAAAGCTGGAGAAAATGTACCTTGATTAGGAAGTGGTTCAGTTCTTTTGTTTTTTCCACTTTCTTGAACTTTCTTATTACATAGACAGAATCACAGAGGGGAGAGTTGCATGAAAGACTTTGATTATTTGTTCTTGCAGCAAATAAAACCCCAATAAACCTGCAGTTCTCATACTGTTTTGCTATACTCCTATGCAGTGGGGTTTTGTCATGGTTATACTGTACTTAACAAGTGCTGCCCAGCAGTGTGTTGAGGGATTGGCATTTAGAGAAGGTTTCCAATCAGCGGCTCTGTACAGCGTGAGTATAAGCCGAACAGGTAGAATACAGAGATATCACATTAATTAAGTCTAAACTGAATTGAAGACCTCTTCTCTAATTCCCAGCTTGTACAGGCAAATAATACTATTAAACATTAATAAAAAGCTTGGGAGAGCTGTCTATATATAAACACAAAAAGCATAGGAAGTTGTATATGAAATAATGGTGTATTACATTTATATTTTACTTTTGACAAAGCGCATCCTTCACCACTTTTTCCATCTGTTTCTTCATAGTGTTTTGTCTGTGTTGATTCTTTGGTCTAATACCACAAAATCTTTGTGGGGTTAACAGCATTTCTGTACGTGACATATTGAAAATGTGCTAAGTAAGGCTATGAAAAGTGTGTATCCTGAGTTGTTTCACTTCCATTTTTCTCCTCGTAAGAAAAAGTTTAAATTATATTCCAAGGCTGTATGTACTGTCTTTGAAAAGAGTTGTCTTTAGAAAAAGACTCATTCTTTTAGAGTCTTTCACTCTGAACTTAAAACTCTCTTTCTGAGAGTTACACAACATAGTAATGAATTTCATTGTCATCAACCTGTTGCCTCCTTTGATGAAAACCAGTTAGTGGGGAACTGTTTACCTCCTCCTCTATTTCCTTTGAAATCTTCTTGAGCAAGAAAGCACCGTCATAATTCTAAAGCAGAATCCATCTGTTTCTTGCCATCAAGGAAGATAAATTTTGAATTGAATTCAAGAGAAGACCCTTTCTCAGAACTGAACAGTGAAGCACAAAGTCCTGCGTAAAGCTTAAAACTACAGCTGCGGTAGTCAGAATGTTCTGCAAATAAGTAGCACAATGTGTTCTTTTTGAAGTGTGCGAGGGAAGGACTTTAATGCTTGATGTACCTCTGATTGGAAGGCTGAATACAACACTTCCTTGTCTCGTGAGTAGGATACTGTGACTGAGATAAATGCAGATTGACTTGGTTTGGAGCATACACTTGGATTTCTTATCTAGTAATTCTTATTTGGCTTCTGCTGTTCCATGCTGTTGAAGGTTATCAGCGTAATTAAGTCATTACAATAGAAGGACTGAGCATACAAAACAGAGCTGCTAGAAGAAGTAATTATCCTGCTGCAACACTCCTGAACGCCTGTCCAGAGCGATCCCAAGAGTTGTCCTGAAGAGAATGAGGACGTGTTCCAAATTGAGTATCCTGTGTCTCCTCTGAATCCATTTCTTGAGACAGATTTCCTGTCAACTCATAAGAGCATATATTTCAGATTCAGAAAGGTTTGAGATGGCATCCACTGAGTAACTGCTGTTCGGTTGCTTCCCCCAGTGACTGGAAAGCTCTTCAGATGTTTCAGGAGTTGATGTGATATTTGGATATATCTACATTTTCCTTCAAAGTGGACGCTGAGTTCTTATGTAGTTGTGAATTCCAGGATGCTTTTTTTTTTTTTTTTAGATCCTTAAATGCTTCTTCTGTTTTGCATATCATGAGGGGAAGTCCTGAAAGCTGTAAAATGTAACACTTCCCAACTACTGAGATGCAATTGAGAAGAGTTCAGCACAAAGCAGTGGCAGATGACTGAATTGGTCGTGTTTTCTGAGAATTGGAGTCTTAAATTTATGTTTTGCATTGTAACTTCAAGAATAAGATCAAATGAAGTCTACGCTTTTGTTTATTTTGTGGAAGTGCCATTAGAAAAGTATAGGAGGAAGAGAAAGAGCCAATCAGTTCTAAGGTGTGTGTAGTGTTTAGAAGATATGGGAGAAAGTGGCAGTGCCATTGTATTTGACTGCAGGAGGTAGGGAACATGATGGAGGGAGGTCTGGATAAATCTTGATGTAGATAAAAAGACCGTCTTTTTTAAGGAAGACTGACCTTTGTACCTAGCTGAGAGTGATATCTTAATGTACCAGACTTCACAAAGTACTGTGTGCTAGCAAATCAGGAATAACATCATAGAAATGTTTTTGTGCATACATAGGATGTTTTATCCCAAAACACCTCCTGTTAATCCTCCGGTAACATGAACTATGGCAGTTTTGGCAAGCAAGTGGCACAGACCAGAGGTACCACACATCAGGGCTGAAATCTGTTGCTGGAGCACAAGCAGCTGAAAGCACTTCTCCAAAAGCACCATGGACTGATTACCTTTTCTGTCCCATACCCCCGTCTCCCAGTAGGACTTATGTGTTCAGAATTTTGAGAGAGAATAAACTGTGTGCAAATTCTCTAAATCCAGAAAATGCGATTTAGGGACTGTCTTCCCCATCATCAGCTAATAAAGGCTTAATATTTGAGGCTGTTCAAGGCATCCCTGTGCTGTCTACCAACCCAACTCTTGCGCTGCCGACCTTCAAATATCCCCTACATTCCTGGATTTCTTCTATTATTTCCTCTTCTAAATGTTCACTCTTTAGAAAATGACCACAAACGTTTGCTCTGATACATTATATATTATAAAACTCTTTCAGGCTTAGTGGATACAATGAAAGATGTTAAATTTAGGGAGAGGATATATCAAGGACAGATGTTTGCACCAACTCAAATGTATGGTGCTTAGTATTTTAATCCCTTGGTCCCTCTGGGATAGACAAGTTGGTAATAGCTCCCTTTTATAGATTGGGAAAATATGATGAGCTAAATAAGAAGCTATACTTAAAATGTGCATATATAAATAACTCCAAGCCTAAAGATTACATTTAGGCCAAACTGCTGGTAAAAGTTACAAATGTTCAGGGTTTTTTGTGGATGAGGACATTCCTAACTACATCAGACAACATTAAGATTTTATAGCATAAATATGCTTTGGGCACAAATCAATTAATAACTGGCAAAGGCCCTAGCAAAGCACTTTCTCTGTGGCAGGATGTTTCTGAAATTGTGCATGGGCTGCATTTCAAGCACCTTTCTTTTGTACCTTCTGTTGTGGGTCACTGTCAGAAAATAGGAACCTCATCATATCTGGCCTATTGATTGTCCACAGCTGTGAGTACTTAGTGCAAAACCAGCCTCCTCTTGTTCAGTGCATTGTGGTACCTTCTGAAACCCTTCTGCACTGGTCCCCTGGCAGCTGTAGGACAGGAGGGTGTTGCTGGGTCCCCGTGGCTTATGGCAGTTGTTATCTTAGAGCTCACACGATCGTTATCGATCACAAGGAAACCCTGTGGTGTGAGATTAACATTCATCATCAGTTTACTAAAACGTTGCTTAAGACCCAAAATTAACCCTATCTCTAAGGCAAATGACTTTACATTGTGGATAGTAGAACACTTCAGCTGCTTGCATGAAGCTTTCTCATTCATACATTTCCAAAATCTTGATTGTCCCCTTGGGAGCTTTTGTCAAGAAAACTGCTTTATTCCCCCACGATCTAGAAATCTAGTAGAAATTATTAAAACCTCCAGTTCTCTACCGGCAGAAGTTCCCTGAATTTACTGCTTTGGTTTCAAGGAAATACAATTCTTGTACAAGGTTCATCAAGCAATATTTTAAGCTGTTTATCAGCATCTGATGTTGTACTTGTAATTCCTGTGGGGAGTGTGAGCTCTGTGATGGTTCATCTGCTGACATACTTGCCCGTGGTAGTTTGTCTGGAGAAAGACAACCTTTTTTCAGTCCAGGATGTGGGTGGAATAGCCTCCAGTTCATGAGCAGAAATGAACCTGAGAGTGCATGTTGAAGGATAATTTCCTGGGATAACCTCCCTCTGGAGTGTAGGGGAGGGTTTCTGATGCTATTGGAGAACCATTGTGAGTTGTATTCAGAGGGAGAACCTCTTTAGTTCCATCACCGAACTGCCAGCTACTTATTCTTAAAAGTCTATGGGATTGATAAGGATTGTCTTCACAAAGTCTTCATCTGGCTTTTTCAGGTAGTGGCCCTTGTTTGTCCTAGACGAGATGTAACAGAAGCTATTTGGGAAACCTGCCTATAGCAGCAAAAAGGAGCTGGCTTTTGGGTGCAGCTCTCTGAAGACACACCCATAGTCTCTGGATAACTTTCAGAAGTTCCGTTTGTGTTCTTGGACTTTTTTCTCATCTGACAACGTCATTCTTTGATTTCTAATGTTGACTTCTATTTGCAGGAAAAGGGAAGCGGGCAATTCTTTAGGAGTCTAAAGAGCTTTGGTGAGAAACTGTCAGGCTGCTTGAAACTGTCCTTCTGATCAAAGCAAACTTTATGCTTACAGGAAACTTGTACTTCGTTGTTTCTGTGTGAGTCCATCGTGTCCCTGTAAAAGCAATTTTTATGTCCAGTTCCTCAGTCGACACACTCTTCCATTTTATTACATTTTACGGGCCTTGATGTGTCTATGAAGATACCAGCTTTAACTTTGCAATTTTCCTAGGCCGTGCCTTGAGACTGCTACATAGAAAATGTTAAGCTAATCTGTTTGTCTAAAATATCACTGTGCTGCTGGTTTGTCTGGAAAACATTGTTGTGGCTTTGTTACCGCTGTTACCAGCATGGATGTTGGCATGAGTCCAGCTTTGAGCAGCAGGTTGGACTAGAGGCCGCTGGAAGTTCATTCTAATTAATTTAGCTTAAGTAATAAAGAGAAAACTAGAACCTCAAAATGTATGAAGGTTTGAGTTCCTAAAGGGATTCTTGGCAGTTAGTAAAGCTCATGCTAATGGCCTGCCTCTGCCATGTTCTTGTGGGCTATCGGCAAGTACACAACTGTAGCTGGAAAAAGAAAGGAGCAGTGCTATTCCTGGACAATCTACTCCATATGTCTTGTAATCTACGTGCTCCAGAAATGTGGGCAGAAGTTAATGGATAGTTTTGCTGAAGAAGGGCCATGTAAAGATACACATGGTGTGTGCTTCTGAGCGTGCATCCCCATGCTCTGAAAGTCTTCTGGTATGTGTTTTCCCTTAAACACATCTCTCATCTTCCTTAATATCTCCTGACAATGGTGTTATTCATCAGGGGCTGGTTGATCTGGTTAGCTTCTCCCCTTTTTACCCCCAGGTTGTTCTTTGCTACTGGTCCTCTGAGATTCCTACCAGTGCCTGAGGTTTATTTCCATTTTGCCTCAAAGGGGGATAAATGCACCTTGTTTGTGTACCTAGAGCGGCTCACCTTTAGGAAGTGCAAATGGACAGGTTGCCCATGGCTAAGAGTGATGACATACCATAATTAAAAAGTCTGTTGGGTAATCCTTCATCAGTTTTGAGTGGAGCTCTTGGCCTTTTTAACTTTTGAAGAAGATGTCCTGTGTCAGTTTGCAAAAGTGAGGACTCAACAAAAAAGTCTTGGTTCAAACCCTTGGGATTGATGCAGCTGTTGAGGAGATAGGATGGAGAGAGTGCATTCTCATACCTGTTTTTGTCCAGTTGGTGGATGTTGTCACGGAGAACAAGCACATACCAATATGTGAGATCTTCCTCTAAACGAAAGAAGAAAGTGTTGTGGGAGGAGCAGTGCATGAATTTGTACTGAAATGAATCGGAATGAAAATTTGGCCTTACACAGAACAACTTGTCCTGTCTTTGATGTTTTTGAGAAGCTGTATACCTGGTCCTTTGAGGTCCACAGTTGATGTCAGTGGATGTTTTCCTGTTGGAAAAGGATTTTGTGATAACTGCTCAGTGAAAGGGAAAGGTCATCGGTTGTTAATAAGCACTAAAGTTTTCATAGGTGTGTTACGTGACTCCCAGGTAAAATGGTCCTTATTTTCTTTTTATTCTAACTTTTTTCTTTTCTTTCTAAAGAAACGATTGAAAGCAGCAGAAGCAGAGAGCAAGCTCAAACAAGTGTATATACCCAACTAGTAAGTACCTTTGTATTGTTTTGTTTTCTGTTTCGTTGTAGAGATTCTGATGTAGCAATTTCCATGGCCTGCCAGTGCTGTGTATTTGCTTTAATTACATAATGAGAGACAGAGTTGAACGAACAAGTTGGAGAACTATGAAATTAGGTTACCAATATAGTGAAACTTCTGCTGATGCTTCTGTAGGGTTGAATTCCTTTTTATTTTAGCTGGGTTGATGCTGCCCACCTTGATGCTGATAAACACCTAGCTATGGTGTGGAAGAAAGCATGAAGCTTGGGTATTTCAGAGCTGGCTAGAAGAAGGCAGCACTCCTCCTGGTGGGCCTATGCTGCTGACTTGGAGTGTGTAACAGACAAAGCTGCTCCCACCTGCTGGCCTTCCACTTCTTGAACATAGGGTATTTCCTCCGTGGGCAATGAGGACATTCCCTTTGGGGCTTTCCTCGTTAGGATGCTGTGCTGTCATGTCGGGGAGTTGGGGATTTGCTAGCAAGTCAGCATGGGCATGAACAAAAAGGTGGCAAATTGACTGCTTGATAGTATACCTGTTTTTTCTTAATTTTTGGATCACCATTGTGTGTTTGGTTCCTAATGTAATTTTTTATATATGAAAAATTATATATAGAAAAATATTTAAATTAATATATGATTATATATATAAAAATGTATGTATAAATTCTTAGTAAAATGCATTTCTTCTATTGCTTTTCCTCTGTGTAACTCAGTCAGTGTGGGACTTTATTCTTCCCTGTCCTTTCCTTTTTCAGTTTTCACTCCCAGATACGTCCCCATGTGTATTATTCCCAATAACTGTTTTACTTTTATGCTATTTCCTTTCAAATATTTATGAACTTCTACCATGTGGTCTGTTATTTAAGGCAAAACTAAATTTTACACATTTGGCTTGCAGGACAGGCCCCTATTTCTTGTAAAAACAGAGGATCCCTGATTTTTTTTTTTGCTTTGAAATGTGGTGATACCTCTCAGGTGAATTTACTGAAAATTAGGTGTAACATGCAAAGTGAAGCCAAATAGATTTCTCGTCATGCAGTTTTTCAACAGTATTGGGTTTTTTGGATGGTTTTACTCTGCAGGGGGATGCTGGACATGGAATTGAACATGAGTTCACAATGTGATAAGCTTGTACAGCAAAAGCCAATGTAATTTAGGCTGCAGATGTAAAAGGATATTGCAGATGTGAGAGCCTGGCAGTCTTGCAGTTGCTCTTCGATCATCACATATGTTGGTAGGGCTGTGTATTTTGAAAGGTTACGGGGCTCATTCCATAGTGGCTGGAGTGGTATTTTGTCCCTCAGCACTGTACCTCAGCATGATAATTCTTGTTGCTGTCTAGAGAATATAGTCAAATTATCAACTTACCTCTCTGCTTCAGGAAAGGCTGCTGTGCCTACGTGTGTGGGAGCTATTTCTGTCTCTGGCTTTTGTTTCCAGTCTTGGTTAATTTTGTGAGTGTTACACCTTAACTTACATATTGTTTAATCGATAAAATGGGTGTCAAATTTTCCTCCTCTTTCAATATCCTTTCATGTCTTTCAGGAAAAGTAGCAATTGCGTTCATGACTTACTTAATCCCACATGAATGCTTCTGCTGATTTTTTGCTATTAATACCTCCCAATGCAGCAAAAATGAAATATTTCTAAGATTTTTGGATTATTTCTACTCCAGTTTCAGTAGAAGGTGTGGCACACAGGGAATGCATTACATCTACATTATCTTGTGACCTAGAAGAAGATTATATTCATGGCTCGTAGTAGCAATATGAGCAGGGATCTAAATATCAGTACTATTGATTTGTCCTTACCGTGTTATTGAGCCCATTCCTGTTTTGAGGCTGGAACCATAATGGTGCACTTGTCACCTCAAAAATAAATTTCTTGATGTAGGCTGTCACAACACCTATGCAGAAATGTATCAGCTGATTTAGTGAAACCTGTTCTATCAATAACTGTTGTCAACTTGTTCGCAAAGAGAGGCTCAGGAGGATATCAGACTCAAGCACGTTTTGTGTCTCTCTGTCTTCCACTGATAGGACTCTCCTTTGTTCCTGCAGTGTTAATAGGAAAATCTTCAGAGAGGGGAGGAAAATAATAAGAAAAACAATAGAAGCAGTCTTCAAAGATTACTTATCATGTCACATACATATTTTATAGTGAGAACTAGCAGCTCTGTGTGAAGATTTCTAGTTGATGTTTTTTAACCTGAGAGTGTGCCCCAAATTCATGTAGCGGGGAGCTGAAGCATGGAGAGATTAAGTACCCTGTGCAGGGTCATACAGGTAATTGATGTGAAGTTATGAAGTCCTAAGCTAGCATCCTAGACACTGGAAAAACATTTCTGTCCTAAATATTGGACAGACATTTCTGTGCTGCTTCCAAGAAGAACCCTGGTTTTAGGACAGGCATCTGTAGTTGATGTCACTGAACCCAGTGTTTGGAGGTATGGCTTTGTAATGTATCCTCTAGGTTTAAGGGCACTAATGTGCTTTCCTGATAAAAGGAAGAAGTACAAAAGCAGTTGAATTCTGCATTCAGGAAATATGGAAAAATGTCTTTTAGTTGTTTTCTGTAGCAGTTCTCTGTCAGTGGGAGTGGTGCTTAATAAAGCAGCAGCAGAATCCTGAATGCACAAAGCGATCCCATGTCCTTACGTGCTTCATCCTGCCACCCAGCAGCATGAACACAGGGCTTGGAGACCTTTTCTATTACAGATGTAGACTCAGTCTCTGTCTAATGTGTACTCAACCACAACAGCATGAAGAATTTATATTCTGGTTTTCCTAGTCTCAAAGGCATCATATGTACTAGTTTCTTCTTTTTGAGGGAGGTCTGGCTGTGTAGCTGGTGTGTCTTGGGATTAGGACATCCGCAAGTCACGAAGGCTGAGACATAGAATATTGTGTGGCTTTTCTGTTCTTTGCTTTGATCTAAGTGGTATCAGAAAGGATAAGAAAAGAAAGGGAAGAATTAAGTGCTCCATACAATCCCTAGTCTCCAGAATGTTTTGATGTAAAATGTAGATTTTAAATTTACATCTGTAAATGTGAATTAATGCGTTCTGCTTAATGGTGTTTTATCTGAGATTCTCACAGCACTTTGACAAGCTGCAAACGTGGCCTTGCAGACACTTGTGAAGGAGGGAAATATTATTCTCCCTACCTGCCTTTTTTCTTTAAGTTAATGGGGAAAAAAGGAATAGGTCAAAGCTTTGGATGACTACAAGGGGCAAGTGCTTAACAAGCTGAAGATAATTCTTTTTTCTGTTTCTTGGCTGTCCTCTGCCTGAAGAGCAGGGCTTTCTCCTTCCCTGTTGAATTGTGCAGGGGTCCATTGCAGCATGGTGTAATGCTGTTCTTTCTTTTGTAGCTGTGCTACTTAAAATGATGACCTTCAACATTGTGTTGTGGAAGGCTTTTCATTTTCAAAAGCATTGTTTAGCAATCATGACCTACTCTCAGAGGTGGGTATTTACAGTAGCCTGGAGAGTAGTGATGCGAGCTCACTTCTCTCTTGTCTGGATAAGGGATCCAGACACCTGAATTAGATGCCTCCAGGTAGGTGGGGGAAATGTTCCTTTCAAAGGATTAAAAATTGTTCTTACTTCTGAGGCTTTATTTCTTAATTGCACTGTTGGATCTAGCACCACTGTAGTTTTCTGAATAACAGGAAAAGTAAGATATTTTGGTGTTCTGCACGGCTCAAGGTTATCTTCAGGTTGGGTTTTTTGGGTCAAGTGCTTCAGTCCATGGTGGCTGGCTTCCTGTGCCACCTTTCTGCATGTGCTTTTATCACCTTAATCCCTTTAGCTGGGGCTGATCTTTGGCAGAATACAGCCTGGAAATGCACGCTTTATGACCCCTGTTCTAGTATAACTGACTGCTCTAATGCAATTGAAACCTTTGTAAAAGACTTCCATTCCCGATGTAAGAACTGGAAACGATAATTTACCACACCATCAGTATTCTCACTACCTTATTTGCATCTTTCACTTCAGCTTCATTAAATGCCTAATGACTCATCCAGTTATTCATCTAATTCTCTTGTTAATAGCTGTAGCAAGCTTTGGTGCTATCGAACAAGTTTAATTAACATATCATCAACAATTAAGAACCTTTTGCCTCTCATATGATGAAGGCATTAGCTGCCTCAGTTGCATTGTTACTGCCCCTGTGGAACAGGACCTTGGCTTTGGAGCAGCACGTTTTCTGATGCTGCTGCAGCTGCATTGGTGGTACCGTTCCAAAATCCCAAAGTGCCATAACCACACCGTAACAGTTTTGTGATCAATGTGATTTGATGAGCAGCTCTCACCAGTGCATCTCTTTCACTGTGTTTGAAATACACATTTGGTTAGGGGTGCATAGAGGTCAGCAGAGTCAGGCCATCACCCTCCTTTCTGCACACAGTCTCGGTACTTGCGGTGTGCGTGCCAGTGCATGCAGGCTTATTCTCAACCAGCTGTTCACAGACACATCAGGGCTTCCCAGCATGCTGCTCATACCCCAGAACCTTTACGTGCTTTACTGATGACTTTCAGCCTCCTTTACCGCCTTTTCCAGAGCGTAAACCAATGCATAGAAGGGAAGCAGTGTGCTTGATATGGTTCCATAAGACTGGGACCAGAGGCTTAGTTTTCCTTACTTCAGTGTTTTGTGCTGACTGTTGAGCCCCACTGCTGGTAGCAGTGCGCATCTGTGAGAATTGTTTGTTTTACAGCACCTTGGTAATGTTTGCCATGGAGTTTGCTGGTGAATCATTGGCAGGAGTTCTTTTGCAGCAGGTTACTATAGTGATGTCCCAGAGCAAAATGCTGGGTATCATGAATCTACCCTCTTTCAGCTCTCCCTTTGTTAAATGTGTCTGCAGATCTCCTGCCATCTATGGTGTCAGAACTCCGTGCAGTTCTGATAAACACTCTGAAACACTTTAATCCCTGTAAGAGCTGGGCAAATTAATAAGCAAAATGAGAAAAAAACCTAGTTAAGCTTGTTAATCTCAGTGTCTCTGGTTTTTTCCTCTTCTGTGCTTCTTTTGGGCTGTGTACAGGCTGCTCACTGTACCGAGGGAGGAAATGATTAGAGTGTTTCTGTGCCACGTAGCCTCCTAAGCTTTCTCGTCTGTAGAAAGGCCCTGAACTTTTCAGTGAGGAGCACTTGTCACAATGCTGTCTGAAGTTTTTCTGAGACTGGGCATATGCTCTCTTACCTCCTTGTGCAACATATTTGTGGTCATTGTAGGTCATTCACAGCCAAATCTGTTTCGCTGCTGAGAAATGGAGCTTTTCTGATCTCTGTATCTCCTGATCAGACATTATCAGATGAGAAGAAGGATGACCTGGCTTGCAGGGCAGTGTAACCTTTCCGGTGGCATTTGGGTTAGTTCTGGAGCTGAGAGGGACAGTTGTCTTCAGAATTCAGTCACGTGGAGCCCCTTTCTTTTGGGGCTTATTGCTGAGAATGTGAAACCTAATGCTGATGCCCCATTACAAAGAAATTAATTTGGCCATATTCCTGCAATGCTGATTTTGCAGCACTAGCCAGGGTGAAAGGTAGTAAGTACTCTGGGTCATTGAAATCACTGTGATTCCTGTGTCAGTGGGTAACTGCTGTGTAAGAAAATGTGTTTTCACAAAGCCGTTTTTAGATATTCCTGTTTAAAAGTGTGGATTGCAAATCGTGGGTTTATTAGTTGAAATATGGAATATTCACACTTCCTTTGGTCTTCAGATAAGTGAATATGAAGGAAATGGGATCAGCATTGCAATTGGGAACTTGTGTTCAGAAGTTGGCACCAAAGGCTGCCTGCTTTTTGTTCCTTCTATAAGCTGAGCTCCTAACAGCACCTGGGAGTCCTTCCCTCTTTTATAAACTCCTTGTGTATTCTTGTCTGAAACTTCTTGTGTGACTTCTCCCACCTTCTTTTGTTCCCCAGAAGTCCTGTCCCTGCAGTATCGATTCTGTCCTTCTTGTTCCCTCCCATGTGAAGGATTTTTTGAATGCCTTGTTTTTCCCTCAGACACCTCTTCCTCTGCAGAGGTTTTGTTTGCACTTCCATTCTCAGCTCCTGCCACTTTCCTTTGTCTTTCCTGAGTCAGCGTTTTTAAGAGTCTAGGACTGAGCAGAGGTGATTCAGGTGGTGTTACATGAGAATATATTGGTGGTAGCCATCAGTGCATTTCTTGCTCTATGGATGTTAGGCTTTCTGACTTCTTTCATTTAATAGAAACCTAAATGCATTCTGTTAGAAGCACAGACCATAGTTTGACCTGTCAGAAGGCTTATACTCGTGAAAATCTCTGTGTATGTGCTGTATCCAAAAACTTTGTTCAGTGTGTTGCGTGTGCTTGTGCAAATTGTGACTACATGGTGCAGTAGGGCAACACTGAAATATTCGTGTCTGCAGTCTGGAATTACATTTCCTTGAATAAGGCAGGGCTTGTGCTGTCTCTGTCTATCTCTCCTGCTCCATCCCCCAGCCTTCATTGTGGAGATTTAAGTAAAATATCCCTCAGGTATCCTCTGAGAGCTGAGAGAGATCTGTAGGTCAGATTTTTTGTCACCTAGATTAGAACGTCTAGGATAGTGAGTAAGATACCTACCTGGCCTCAGTGCTTTGTTGATTTTTAAGTGGCTTTGGGCTCTTGAAAATGGCATCAAACTATTACTATACATTGATTATCGGTGTTATTTAGATACTGTCAGAGACAGTGTGTTCATGGAAGCGAGATTGCTGGTTAAGTACAACTTGTTCTGGAAGCGCCACAATGAACAAAATGTAAATCTTCAAATTTTTTGGGCCACACTTTTGAAAATCAAATAGGAAATTGTATGCCTCAATTAACGTTTGTCCTCCTTTTTGCTTTGTGTTTTAAGTAACAAGCCAAACCCCAACCAGATCAATGTAAATAATGTCAAACCAGGAGTGGTAAATGGTACTGGAGTGCAGGCACAGAACGCAGGAGCAGGACGGGCCTGTGAAAGCTGTTACAGTAAGTAACACACCAGTATGGCAGTGGTGCATGGAGAGCGTGGCGAGCAGTGAAATAAAACCTTGGGGGGGGTGGGAGGGAGAGGGAAGACTTTGGAGTGGTGAGGGGACAGAACTTGATGCAGCAGCATTTCAGCAAAGTTTTTTTGTGTTGCTGGTGTTACAGGTGTGCATAAAATTATGAATTACTAAAGGGGAAGTTAATACGTGTCCTGTGTAATTGCAGTTAGCCGTGGAGCAAAGGCTTCAATTACCAGGGTGTTAATGTTTTTCTGTATGCACTGCTGTGTTTGGTCTGCTGCCTGGTGTGGGTATGCTGAGTTCTAATGATTGTGCTCCTTCATGGGGAGCCTTCAGAGGTGCTGGAATGTAGGACTATATGAAAAATCAAGTCACAGATTTCGTGCATTCTTTAGTCATAAAATTAATGTTTGGGGAGTTCCTGAAGACAGTCTTCGCTCTCTTGTTCTCATGCTCTGCAGAAATTGTTGCCTACCGGTCCTGCAAAATGAGAGCTTTCAGTTTCATCAGCAGTAAATTTTCCTATCCTATTACTATTTTTCCTGTTTGTGATCTAAATGGGTTGATATGTGTAATTAGTTTTGCTGAAATCATGAGTAACTTTAACAGTGTTGATGACAGATCAGGTGTTTAAGGTCTGTTTGAGCTGTCTTTGTGTGTGGTTTTTATTTGGAGGGGGAGGGTTCTTTTGTGATGGTTGTAAAGAGAATAAGCTCTGAAAAGTGATCCTGTTTAAGGATATATATAATTTCCACCTTTGTTATCTCTAGCCACACAGTCTTACCAGTGGTATTCTTGGGGTCCCCCTAACATGCAGTGTCGCCTCTGTGCATCCTGTTGGACCTACTGGAAGAAATACGGTGGCTTGAAAATGCCAACACGGTTAGATGGGGAGAGACCAGGACCAAACCGCAATAATTTGGTAGGTATCTGCTAAGCAGACTGCTCAGTGCTCTTGCCTGGGAAGCCAGGCACCACAATACCTGACTGTTCACTGTTCTTAAATATTTAACAACAGAAAGAATACCTTGAGCCTCCATTGTTGTCCTCGAGTTTGGTATTCAGTGTCTTGCAAAACCTGGTACGCTTCCTTCAGCTCAAAGTAATTTGTTGCCAAATACTGCTCTAAGGAAAAACAATCATTTGTTTAGCAAAGTGGCCATCAGATGCATTTGATAGCTTAATGAAGATGGAAAAGGCTGAAATGCCAGCCAGTGCTTCTGGTATATGGTTTCCATGATTTTTGCTGTAGGGGGAAGAGGGCTTTTATTTTTCCTGGTTTTTATTTTTTTTTTATTTTATTTCCTGTTCCCTTTCCCAAGGCACATTTGACATTACATACCCCAAATAGCTTGTGACTTTTTAGAGATCCCTGATCTTCGTTTTCTGTTTCTGTTTTTTTCCCTTTTCATTTAAAACCCAAAATGTTCAGAATTTTCCCAGATTGGGTGGAAGTTCAGCCTGGAAGCATCATACATTGAGCTGACTGGAAAAAGTAGCTGCATTGTGTGGGCAGAAGGGTAGCGAACACTGAACTATGGTCTAAGGTTGAGTTCTTTCCTTTCTTGTCATCTTTGGTGTCATTCCCTTCTTCTCTTTCTCTCGTTTAACCTCTGTCCTTTCCAGGCATCTGTTTGCCATCTGGAACTACCTAATTGCTGAGGTAACTGCCAGGTTTTATCAGCCTTACACCTCTTGTTTGTTAATTAAAAAGTATGTAAATAGTCAGAGAAGGGAAAGCCTTGTTCTCCCCAAACTGAAATTTCCTTCTGTTTTCCAGCTGAGGTCAGGTTTCAGATAACAAGATGCTGCTTTCAGTATTTTATAGGTTGGCTTGGTTACTTTTCATGAAGAAGATACTGCTTTCACTCTGTAGTAGCTAAATTCCTTTGAGTATTCTTCTTTATTACATGCAGTGAATATTGACAGCTGTGTAAAACCTATTCAATGAGTTCAGAGTAAAAATTAAACCAGAAATTTTTGCGACTGTGAGACAAAAAGTCTTGTGTGCTTTAGGTTGGCTTTGGGAAGTGAGTTTGCGGTGTATGTTTTAGCCCTACAGCTACTTTCTCATTTTCCCCTCCTTCTTACAAATTATTTTGATGAGGACTGTGCACTGTATACCCAGAGGGACTCTAGACACCCAAAGTTTGAGAGAGTTTCTATTGGCATTGGCTCTTCACACACCAAGTGACACAATAGCATCAGGTGACTTCTTTAGGTCTGGTGTTTGGGTCCCTACTTTAAAACTTGGGACAACATTTCCTGGTGAAGAGAAAACTTTTACCTTAATTATGTCCTTTGAGATATTTTGGAAGAAAGTTCACAATGTTGATGGGTAAGATCTGGGAAGTGGGGAATAGCTGGGACAAAATATTTTCGTTACTGTTTCTGTTCTTATGTCTGTGAATCAGTAGTGGAAAGTGATTTTATATCATATTCTTCCTCTTCTTCAAAACCATCTTTCCAATAATTATCTTTTAGAAACCATATTTATTTTCTTTTCTTCCTAGAGTCCTCATGGTGTGCCAGTACGGAACAGTGGGAGTCCCAAGTTTGCTATGAAGACACGACAAGCTTTCTATCTCCATACAACAAAACTGACAAGAATTGCCAGACGTTTATGTCGAGATATCTTGCGCCCGTGGCATGCTGCAAGACACCCCTATCTGCCTATTAACAGCGCAGCAATCAAAGCAGAGTGTGAGTGCTGGTGCAAAGGGACCTACTTTCAAAGGAGCCCTTTGAGATTCCTTTTCTATAAAGTTTGAGTTGCAGCTTCTTGAGATGCTCTCTTGCACATGGCTAGTGGTTTCATAAAATCTGGCTATACCTGCAGAGCATTCTAACTGTTTGTTGTGTAGCCTACAAATAACTTGGGAAGTTCATGAGCTGTTTGTTTTTAAATATTCATCTGTGCTGTTACATTTAGTGTTCTGCATTTGTGTCATGTGGGCAAGACATGCTTGCTAGTTGTAAAATTCCTTTTGATTGGAAAGCGCTTTCAGGACACTTGAGTTAATCATTTAGTTTTGCTATAATATCTAAATGTCTTTATCCTCTAATTATTTTTCTTTATTTTACAGGCACAGCACGTTTACCTGAGGCATCAGAAAACCCATTGCTATTAAAGCAAGTGGTTCGAAAGCCTTTAGAAGCGGTACTCCGGTATTTAGGTATTAAAAAAACCCAACCAAACAAAAAACCCTACTAGCTAATTCTGCTAGCTGTTTCTTTTTCCATTTGGTTCTGGGTTTAGATCGTGATTCTGAATTAAAAAAAAAGACCAAAACTTGAAGACCTTCCCATGAACTTGTCCTTTTCCCTACTTAATTTGGCAGACCTTGTGGCTCAGAGTCCACTCTGGGCTTGTGAGCTGCATCAGAGACCTTTTCAAGTAAAGAAACAGATGTATTTACTGTGGCTTCTGGTGCATGTGGGGGCAAGTTACCCCCTGCTGATGGAAGCACAAACGTAATGTTTTGAGAAAAACTGGTCAGTCCACCTTTCCAATTTTGGGGCTGTCTGGAGGCAGCTCCTACAGTCGGGTCTTAAAGCCTCTTGGGTTTAGGGAAGCACTGTGTTCCACCACTTGTGAGTCAGTTTGCTGGAAGTTCTGTGCTGGACCTAGACAAGGGGACCATACTTCATTCTTTACTTTTCTCTCATTTTTTGTTTGGTGCCTTTTTTATTTATGGTTTTCCTGAGGCCTCATCAGCTTATGTGTTGGGGGAGCAGAGTAGCTCTGTTCAGGACCTTGCTTGATGTAAGTTTTAGGTGCTGGAAGCATCTAAAATGACACTATCTGACATGCCAGCTCTGACTACAACTGAATGCAAAAACGTTTTCCCTAGTGTTGCCAGTTGCTGAAGATACCCTGAAGACATGTTGTTACAGCAGTCTGTGACTCTAGCCACAGAAAACTAGCTTGGACAGTGGTACTTCAAAGGCCTCCAGATCACCAAGGATATTGGTTGCCTTTTTTCTCTGATAAGAAACACTGAAGTTGTTTTTCTATTTCTTTGAACATTTTGGTTGATGAACTTGGTTGGTTCATTATAATGAACTATTGCTCAGGGTTTATTAAATATTTACTGATTCTCTGTTCAGTGTTGTACTTCTCCTTTGTACTAAGGAGATACAGATTGAGAAGTCTTTGGATTCATGTAGTGCAAATAAAGAAAGCCAGTAAAGGCTTTGGATAAAATGCTGTTGGATAAAATCCTGCTTTTAATAGTTGTACAGAATGGAGCAGTAGATTTTGAGATTTCGTTAGTGCCGTGTAGTGTTCTCCATTTGACTATCGAGCTGGAAGAATGGAGGGAAGGAAGTGGAGGGGGACTGAGGGACTGGAGAGAACATATTTTTGGTG
This sequence comes from Dromococcyx pavoninus, assembly GCA_033558185.1. NCBI lineage: Eukaryota > Metazoa > Chordata > Aves > Cuculiformes > Neomorphidae > Dromococcyx > Dromococcyx pavoninus. The sequence continues at coordinate 692,793 of JAUMJL010000190.1, read as the reverse complement.
GCATCATCCTCGGTGTGCTTTTAAGTTCCATGTGCTTGATGTTTCTTGGATGTCAGGGCTGCGAGAGAACAACGCACTTGAAGCTCCAGTTTGCTTTTGCTTTTAAGTTTCTCAATTTTTCCAAGTGAACAGCGTGTGCGTGATCTCTGTCTTGGCCAGAAATTTGAATCCAGACTCTCTGTGTTCTTTATGGTGGTGCTTCGAATCCTCACGTATTTGGCCAGTTTAGAAATTGTATTTTTTACAAACCTTGCAAAACTGGCAATGCTGTCATTTCCCCAGAGTCTAGGGATGTTGCATGACTGCTCAAAGATGACTTTTAATAGAGAGAACCCAAAATGATCATAGAATGTTGGAGAAGAATGATTTGGAAATAGATACAAAGTGCTTTTGTTATCAACTCTTATTTTAGGATAATACTATGACATTGGTTTTAATGTCTTCGGTAGAGGTGAATTCCTAAATATACTTAAAATGCTTTATATAAATCATCTTTATCAGTAGTTGGTATATAAGGTGAGGTGTACTTGGTCACCTTGGAAGTGTGCAGGTTGTTTCCAGATTTATAATTCCAGTATCTTCACTAATAAAAAAAAAACCCTTGCTATTTTACCAGAGTCTCATCCATGCCCTCCGAAACCAGACCCTGCAAAGAGCTTGTCCAGCTCTCTCAACAGTCTGACTCCTGCTAAGTTTACGCCTGTCATTAATAATGGGTCCCCAACTATCCTGGGAAAAAGGAGTTACGAGCAACACAATGGAATGGATGGTAAATATTTTTCTGCAAAATGTATATTGTCCGTATAGGCTTTTTCTCTGCCCTTTCTGTATACAAGGAGACTGTTTGAATTTAGAAAAGGGGCTATAGTTTTTAAGTTTCTTACTCTTGGGGGTAGGTAATTTTTTTGCTTTTGTAGAAGTGACTTGTCCCATTTCTCCTCTGGGTGTGACACTTGTGTGTTTTGCCTGAATGGTGCACGTAGACCTGCCTGGCCTGGCGTTGCACAAACCTGCTCCTGCCTGGCACAGAACCAGCATTTGCTTTTGTTGTCCCTGGCACCAAGGACCTCTGTGGAGTGGAGTTTGGGCTTCAAGAATGACAGGCAAGGGGAAGCTGCTTGAAGTGGGATACAGACACAGGATGTTCCTGGCACAGACTCCAGGGCTCAGTTCTGAAGAGTTACTCTGTCCTAAGCTTGTTGGGGAAGAGAAAGTGCAGTCTTTTTCTCAGATGAGGATAAAAGGGTCTGTTTGAACGGTCTGAGCAAGAGCAAGAACACGGAGGGTAGCTCTCCTTAACAGGGGAAAGAAATGGTTTAAGGGTGACTCTGCACAGGGATCCCTTCTCGTTTTTTACCTTTAATTTTAACTTTATATGTGGCTTCTCTAAAATATAATTACAAACATTTGATATCTTATTGTTCGTGTTTTAACATGAAGAACTTTTTAAACTGCTGCTGTTCAGGTTGCTGATGTGATGTTTTTCTCTTTTCTGTTCACTTATGCTCTATCAGGCAACATGAAGAAGCGCCTGTTGATGCCTAGCAGGGGTAAGACCTTGAAGCTGCGCTCAGCTTGTGCTAGGAGAGTGATTTCTAGCTTCATCTGCTGGCTTGTCTGTGCTTTGTGGCTAATGAATCTGTGTGCACCTTTGTGTTGATGTCTAAGTGTTCCTTGGGTAACCATTTCCACCCATGGTTATGCTACCCACCTTCCAGGCTTTTCCCACATGGGTTACGAGTTGCACAGTCGTACTGAAGACATGAACTCTTTAGAATTGATCACTAATGCCTCAAGTTGACAGAATGGTTTTCTAGCAGTTTTGTGGATCTGCTGAAAGCTGTGATGATTGGTTTGGAACTAGGTGCTGTTTCACTGTTTGGCATTCAAAAAATCAAAGTTTCATGCATCCTGAATTACTTTAAATTCACATCGAGCAAAAGAAGAAGTCAATATTCACATTGAGTCCCAAGTTCAAGCCTTTATATTTTCCATTGTGAGTGGACGTTATCACGAATGAGAAACTGTGTGTTCTCTACTTGCAGCAGAAATGGTTTTAAAAATTTCCACAGGTTAAAAATTAATCTATTCTGACTATTGAAGAGACCTCAGAAGCTGTAGTCTGTGATAATGCAGAAAATGTACATGTGATGTCACATAACCAAATTCATTAGAACAGACCAGTTTTGAATAGTTAGGATATGCGGATGTCATTGTGAGACAGGCAAACAAAAGCTTAAGCTTATGTGTTCCCATGAAATAGCCCACACTGCATGCCCTGATGTTAAGCTTTGTGTTTAATGGCTGAGACAGTGGATGATTTCTCAACCTTTACATGCATGTGTGGGTGAGTGCACGTGAAGAATACAGTGACAACAGTGGTCTTTCTACTGTCTTGCTCTCTTTGGGAATTTATACTTGAATATTGTATTGCTGAGTTTTTGATGTGCTTTTTAACTTTTGTGTTTTGGGAAGAATAACAAAACCCTGCTGCCTCGGTCATCTTATCTTCCTTGGAAACATTGTCCATTAAGGAGGGATGTAGGTTTGGAGTAGCTCACGGAATTTCCACAGCTCCTAGTGACTGCCTGCTTATGGGTGTGCCTGCTGCTCCTGCCAAGTGTTCTCATCAGCCAGGGAACTGCTGGGTCACTCAGCAGATGATGTGCTTCTGAAGCGCTGAGGTGTTGTGGCCCAAAGGAGGGAACCAGAAGAATTCCTGACCCTTCCCTCTGGGTACAGCACTGGGTTTAATAACCTGAGACTATTTACTTACTGGAAATGGAGGATTCCCGTTCTAGTGTTTTAAATGTGCTGCTGATATACCTGTTGGATTAGAAACATTTCAGTCATAACTGTTGCTGCAGCAGTTTGCAAAAGGAAGACTTTGATGCAGTACCTGTTCAGGCAGCTCAGAGTACGTGTTTCTGTGAAGCGTATGTGTGCAGTTGTGCAGGGCCGGCTCTCAACAAGCACCACCTGCTTTATCTGCTCAATCTGTTCTCAACCAGCCAATGAAATACTTGTAGTAGTGTTTGTTCCTATAACTGATAGGTAGCAGAGTACGATTCAGTCCTAGAATCTGTTTACCTGCTGGGGTAGTGAGTATTAACTGGACATTTTTTTGTGAGGTTCAGCTTAAACTTGTTGGTTGTGAATGGAAAATGTTTTCATGCTGCAATTTCAACCTCTGGAATGTTTTCTGCCCTTGGGTTGCAGGAAGCTTTACTGAGACAGGGAAGGAAGGGAACCACCTGCAAGGAAACAACATTTAAAGAACTTGGATCAAGAGTCTGCTGGGCACAAGGAAACAGATGGTGGAGGTTTCTGGCCTTGAGCCAGTTTGTGTGCCAGTGCCACTTAGCTCTGGTTCCCAGTTGCCTTGCATGTCAGCTGGTAAGCTTTGCTGGCTCTGGGCATGGCTAATGCTGGTTTCCTGTACCTTGCCAGTACTGGGAATGTGGCGCTTGGACTTCTCCTTGGCTCTGGATAGTGACTTACAAGCTGCTTAGTTTGGGAGGCTGCTGGTGGGAAGGGAGAGGCCAGAGGAGAGGAAGGGCATAAGTTGGAACCATTGTGAAAAAGGGGTAAACGTCAGTAGGAGAGATGAAGCCCTGTGACTGGAATTCAGTAGCCCAATGAGTTAGGGTAAAAGGACTGAAATAAACCCATCTATCCTGAATGGCTGATTTTTGGATTATAACTGACATAAAACACAAGAAAAAGATTAATGAAAGTAGAACCAAATTGTTATAACCAGTCAGATTCTTCATTTATGTAGCTCCAATAGATACTACAAGAAATTGGACGGGGGTGTTTTTGTGTATTTCCTTTCCCATTAGTGATATGCGGGGGCATAGTGGCTGGTTTAGGTCATTGTAAGAGTGTATTGCAAAGTAAAGCTGGTGTGGAGAGGCTGAAAATACCCTTTGTGCACAGATTTAGGTGCACAAAGACACTTTGTCCACCTGTGTTGCAGTAGTTTTCAAGGACATGATAACATACTGTAGTGCAATATGAATTGTCCAGAGGTGTTTCTGCTTCCTGCTGATGTGTCACGTTGGTGGCACCTGGAAGATTTCTTATGGTTTGGACAGATCACTGTGTCAAAGTCTCTGGCATATGACAATGGACAGCTATTAGTGTGGGTGTCAGCTGAAGTCTCTGCTGGTAAAAGCTTTTTGGTGCTGGACTGTTGCTTTCAGAGTCGTGAGTGAAGTCTATATTCTGTAAATTGTGGCTGATTGCTGAGCCAATTGCACATGATAAGCTAGTCAGGCTTTCCTCATGGACAGATCATAAAGCAGTGTAAAATCAAGAGATTGCTTTGCAGGGAGCAAGGCAAGTGCAGCTTGCATTATTTGCTTTATTTAAAGCGTTAAATGTCCATGTTTATATTGGTGGCCAGGTTTCTAAGGTATTTAAATTCCCATGGCACCTGCTGCCTTTGTTTAGAATTAGGCAGTTCAACTTTGCTGAAAGCTGAACTGTTCATGTACGTTTTTGGGTGTTCCTTCCAGGAGCACTGCTGGAAGATTTTTCACCTGAAGGTCTACCGTCCCTTAGTGTTCGGGACGATGGGTAGTGCGTGGTTGGAATTCAGCCCTCAGAAAGGTTACTCAGTGAAGTGCCTTGATGAACGCTCCTGCATAAATGGAAATGTCGTTCTTAAATGTGTCTGAACAACGGCTGAGGGTTGGAGGGGTTGGAGGTGGAAGAACCACCTAGACAGTATGCAGGTAGGTAAGGAAAGGCTGGGAAAAGGGAGACCTTGGTGGTGAGAGATCAAGAAGGAAACAAAATGGATTCTTTTGTCAGGAGGCTGTGGCCAGAACTACTTAAAATTAATTATGAAAATGTTGGAAAGTGCTGAATTTCAGAGTACTTCAGATTTTTCCTTTGGAATTTCGTTTGGTTTTTCTCTTGCTGCTGTAACTCCAACTGAGGATCTTTAACTTTTCTCCCTCTGACTCATCTCTGCTTGACCCTGGAGGCCTTAGCTTTTTCAAACATTGAATGTGTGTGGCCAGACATCTAAAGTTTCAACTGGTGCTTGAATTTCAAGAACAGGAAAATATTCTTGATGTCATCTCTCCTCACTGCCTCCACTCTATTTTATAAGAAGGGTGTAGTCCTTTCCCCTATTTTGTTTTCCTCCTCTTTAAATCCCATTGGAGGCATCATTAGGCATACGGTGCCCTGTCCAGCTGTCCTTCAGCATTCAATTAGCCTGGACAAATCACTGCAGAATCCTGTGTTTGGAGCATGAGAAGTTCATGGAATCTCATAAGTCTTGAATACAGTGAGAAGTTAAAAATTTATTAATTTATTGCATTTTCATTGATGTTTTGGAGGTTGACTGACAGCATCTGCCATGAAACTTCCTCTAGAGAGATAGAGAGAATGTTTGGTGTTCTGAACCCTCTTTGCTCTTCCCCTTGCAGCTGTGCAGTTTGGGCTCTGTGTGGTACTTGTCTATGCAGATTCCTACTGGGGAAGGGAGGAAACATCGATAGATTCCCCACCACCACACTTTTACACCGTGTTGGCTTTCATCTAATCAGATTTGGTTTTCAGGGTTGTCACATGCACTCTAAAATTGGCAGAAAGAGAGAGAACATGAACAAATAGCTGAAATAAAGGGGAGGCTTTTCCCAGCAACAAACTTGCATTGATAAAATGGTAGCAGATCAAATGCTGAAATTTGGAGAGCGTTTATAGAAGAGCCATGAAAAGGCTGAAGGGACTGGAAAACACACTCTATAATGGAAAATGCTTTTATCAAAGTGGAAGTTGTAGATGTTTGTCTCTGCTGACAGGAGCAGCAGAAGTGTAATAATAGAGGGCTTTTTAGCATAGCCAGGAATAGAATAATGAGCTGCAGCAGCCAGAAGGTACAGTAGAAAAAATGAGGCTGTAAACAAGCTGCAGATTTTTGAGTGAGGTTACTTAACTGTTAGAATACCTTCCTTCTGCTACAGGGTATTTCTAAACTGAAGTGGAATGTCAGTCTAATTTCATATGTTCTGGTTCATTGTTTCTCACCCCCTTCTGGGAAATGTGACCGGACTCCTACAAATGGAAGCATTCATCAACCTCGCATGACTTCAGTTTATAAAGAGATGAGCATGAAAATGGAAACAGTGTTCTTGAATTGAGGTGGGAGTAAAAGAAGTTCTCTAATATCAGCTGTGTAGGTGGCCAGACTTATGTCTGCAGGTTTTTCAGGATGACTTAGACCTTTCAGAAAATTTGGTCTTACCTGTATGTGTAAGTTTAAGTTGCATTAAAATTCTACCTTTATCAGCAGTGGCTGCCCTTCCAGAGTTGAGTATAACCAGCCAAAGGAAATCTGCTCAGCCAGGACTGACTGTAAACAGCAAGGAGTATTGGCTCTTTAGTGAATAATGTGATCCATAGAGTACTGGGGAAAAGTTCTGGCTTTAGCTGTAGATATCCCAATCAGGATGATACTGACAAGTGTCAAGAGGGTAAATCCTCAGTGCTTCTTAAAGGAATGACTGTTTCTTGCCAGCAGCAGCACAGCTGGAAAGAATGAGGAGTTGCCTGAAATGCTTTTTGGAGACCTCAAGAGCCATGTGCCTGTGCAATTTACTTGCTTTTGATAATGTGCCAAAAGTGCAGATTATTTTTGAGAGTTGTTCTTAGAATTTTGTATTCAGATATTAGGTGAATTTTTTTTCACTTCCATTCACTTCACAGCTGTGACATTGGAATTACTTTCTTCAGATATTATAGAGAAAGATCTAGACATGAAATCAGAAGATGGGCATTTCATTATGCTCTGTGGATCAGCTAGTGAAACCCATCTAGTTTATGAGGGATGGTATGGAGTAAGGTGCAAGTTTTGAGTGAGGAGAGTGCATATCCCAAGGTAGTGGCAGGAGAGGAATGAATGCGTAATGATGCAAGGGCAGAATTGCAAAAGCCCCTGATAGTGCAGAGACTGAGCTTGTAATTAAGGGGAATCTACATTAGTGATGTGTATCATATATACATACACACATACATGTATGTATATGCTGTGTAATAGCCCCAATTCTAGAACAAGGTTTGGTTTCTAGTTTGCATAGCATGGATCAGCAAGTCCAAAAGCAGTGACGTGCATGGATTTGTGGACTCTTTTTTTTTTTTAACTGTTTAGTGTGTTGCAGCCAGACCAGAATATACTGTGATGCTCTTTTAGGAAAACGAGTGGATAGTATTGATTGACTCAACACCAAGGTAGATAACAGCTCTCCACTCTCAAAATACTTGTCCAGGTAGATGTCACTGCCCCAAAAGTGTTATTTGGGTCCTTGCAGAAGGTGCAGCTTTGCATGAAAAAACACATCATCTGTGAGGTGCTGGGAAGCAAAGAATGTGAATTGTTAGACCAAGTGTTTTAGAATGTACTGTCCAAACCCAATAAGGTTAACGTACCGCGGGTAGTGGAGGGAGATGGATAATGAACCACTACTTACTCATCCAAAATTAAACCTCTTTTTTGTGAAATCTCTCATTTGGAGTTAACTGTTTGTTTAATGTGTTGGGTTTGCCTGTCCAACAGAGAACTGTCACCACTTTTGTGTTCCATTACAACCAAAAGAGTCTGTTTCGGTGTTTGTTGCATGGGGCTGGGCTGCTCTATCCCGAACTATGTGAATTCTTTCCTTTTTTTAACCTTAAATCTTTTCTTTTTCCTTTTCCTTTGCCAATCTTGGTAGGAACATATTTAGGTAAGTAAATTGCAATTTGAACATTGTTTTTATGTACCACAAAATTTTAAGAAAATGTTAGTGTAGGTGGTGTTTGATACAATTCACACTGTGATCTGCTCACAGTGGTAACACAGTCTTGGCAGTTTAAGAAAGAGAGGGGTACTAAAGTATTTTGTAAGCTTTCAGAAAGTGTGTGTGCATGTGTGTCAACACACAGAGTGAACCAGTAACTTGGAAGTGGAGGCCTTGTTCATCAAGCCTCATTCGTGCATGAATTTGATAGTTTTTAGCTTTCTCACAAATGGTGTAGTGTTGATGTTTTTGTTACTGCTGGGGAGGATGGAATCCCCTGGGGAGGATTACTTTTGGAAAAGGAAAATGCATATGAAGAGTGTATGGATTTTTGAAAGCAGTGTATTTTAGTAAACTGAACTCGCTGGTTGTGAAAGTGGGTGCTAAATTCTCTGCGTTCATTGTGACTGAAGATAAATCTATAATATTACTGCACATTGCATGTTCTGCATGATAACTTTTCTTTGATAAACAGAAGTTAAAACCAAAATGTCACCTCTGACTTAATTGCTTGATGTCCTGAGTGGTTTAAAAAAGAAAAGATGAATTATGATGTGAAGGACCCATATTTTTGTGTGTAGTGGATATGCTGAATGCTGGAGTTAGTAAGTTTGAGTAAATACAAATTTAACAACTCCAGGTTATTTATTCCAGGGGCTGCAAGCTGGGCCCCTCTTCTGCCATGGTACCAGGGTCAGCTCTGTACAGACTTCTTGTGCCAAACTATGAGAAGGTCTGTAAATATGCAGGCAATGGTGTGTATGTTCAGGCACAGAAAAGCACTGGAAGTTTTTTACCCAGGTAGAAAAGTGTCCACGTTTGGTGTGTTTTTCTGCAGCTCCTTGATGCTTGCTGTAGTAACTTTGTGGAAATACCCCTGCACCCCAGTCTGCGTTGGACACACTGCTGAGAGCTTAGGCTCTCCTGCTGCCTGAAATAGCAGTTGTGTGTTGTGTGGAGCTGGCAAAAGAGCCGGCTGAATTTGAGCAGTGGGAGTAATTTCTGAAAGCTGCCATTCAGGTGCTGAGGTCCTCTCACTGGATTGCAGGGGATGGGACTGGAGCTGCCAAGGGCGTGCATGTCTGCTCTCAGTTCTTTCAGCAGGGCCTGGTGATTGCTTACATCAGGAAACTGGATTCCCTCCCTGCAGTCTGTCGGGTGCCAGCTATTGCCTTCTCCAGCAGCATGCTCATGGGTGGGGCTCTAGTTGCTGCAGGAGCTTTGGGTTTCCCTAATTTTAAGTTTAGCAAATCCAAGAACGTTAGATTCAAATGATATGGGATTGTTGGAAAAAAAAAAGACTGGTTGACTGGGAGATGGTTCCCCCATCCCCAAAAGATAAAGCTGCAAAGTAACAGGCGTCTGGTTTTGGTAGTTCTTCCCTACCTGCCCTTTTTTGGGTTGAAAGCGTATTCATCTGCAGCTTTGGCACTTGAAGAATGAGAGGATCGTTGGGGCGCAGTCACCTGCTGTGCCTGGTTTGGAGCCAAAATTGCAGTAATTGTGTCTGTGCTTGAGAACAGTCCCAAGGTCTTCGTCAGTGAGCTGTGGGGAGTGCAGGCACGCTTTGTGGTGTCAGTCTCTGTGCTCAGTTGTTTCATTGACACTTCAATAACAATGGAGAATCTTCTGTGGCAAAGGACGTCTGTGCTTATCTGCAGAGATACCTTCAGCGCACCTGGTGTACTTTTTGTCCTCTGGGGCTTCCTCTTTATTTCAGTGTATAGAGGACACTTTGGCAAGAGGAACTGAACGGCAGGAGATTTTGTTAGGGTTTAAGTTTTTTGGTGCTATGGAAAAATACATTTATTCTTGAGTTTTCAGAACTTATTTCAACTTCTTTGGCTGCAGAAGAGTGAAAGATCTGCTTAGATTCATCATTTACACTTTGTGGTTCTGAAGGTTTGGTCAGTACTTGAAAAAAACGCCCTGTTTTCTTTGTTGGGTTTTTTTTTTCCTTATTTGGAGAGTTTGGTGTTGTTTCTGATGTGGAGCTATGTAAATCCAAGCAGTTGGACCTTAGATATTGTCAAAAGGAATATTCACACTTTCTACCATGTGGCTTTTCTAGACATCCCTCTGTAAAATAAAGACAGTTTCTTCCTGGTGAGAAGCTGCCAAAACCCTGTTGGATTTTGCTCCTGGGTTTGTATTCATATGCTGTCCTACTTTTTTACCCTGCCTGTGGATGCGTGTGTGAGAAATCTCTCAAACCTTGATCTGTGGAAATGAAGCAAATGCCTTGGGGAGGACTCTGCTCCTGTGGCAAGATACTTGTCTGTGCCACTCCTCACCCAGACTTATTTAGTTCGTAGAGGTGCCGTCTCACAGACCTTATCTCTAACACAGAAAACACCAAAAACTCTGGGGTGAGAATCCATTGTTTTCGGTACAGATGCAGCCTGTTGACTTGACAGCTGTTCTGCAATGGCTTGCAGATGTCTCCCTGCATCTGTTTGGTGAACGTTGCAGGCAGCTCATTTTATAGCAGTGCTTCAGCTGCATATGCTTCTTGTGTGGCTTTCTAATTGCAAACTGAAGCCGGTCTTTTTAGTGCCTATTTTTATATTTATTCTTTCAAATTCCAATTATTGAAGTGTGATTAAATGGACTAGTCACAAACAGCTAAGATTAATGTGCTGATTGATAATAGCAGGAATATAAATTGTATTGAAACTGTACCTCTGATCTGTGTCTTATTTTACTGGAGAAAAAAAGTTGTCATGGGCTGCTTTATCCTAGAAGTTACAGCTTAGAGGTGTGTCCCTGTTGTAACCTCTGCTGCTTTGCTGTTTGAGGGCTCCGAAGCTTTGAGGCTCAAAGTAGCAGTTCTGCTCAGCCCTTGCTCAGTCAGTCTCAATGTCTCTTCCAGCTGTGGGATATTCTGGGATAATCCCAGTGCTTTGGAATGGCACTGTTTGCTCTCTGGTTTACACCCGTCTGTAGTCATCGCAGCAGCCACGTGTCAGCTGCTCCTGTAGGCTGATCTTGTCTGGCATCAAGAATGTTCTTAGTGCAAGAAAAGAGCTGATCTGGAGTGTGGCTAAAAATGAAATGTGTGACTTCCATCCAGGGACTAGCATCACTTGATTTACATCCCTCAGAGCTCCTATGAATGGAGAAAACATTATCTTTCTGTTACGGGAGGAGGAAGAAAAAGCAAATGGTATAACTTAGCTCTGAAGCCAACGGATTCAGGTTTCATCCTGCTGGCTGTGCTGTTTCCCAGCATCCATGGAGCTCTTTGTCCATCTGTCTCAAACAGCTGTTCACAGCTGTGTTTTGGATGCAGTTGCAGCTCCCGTGTAAAAAGGAGTGGCTGTCTGGTGCCTACATTGCTTTTGTCAACACCTAAAGGTTGTTGCTGGCCTTCTAGCTTGGTGCCTGGTACATGTGTTCTGCAGAGTTGGTGGAAGTCTTTCTGGCAACTATTTCTTCATCTCTGTGGATTCTTAGCCACAAAAATGCTGCAAAACCTTGAAACTGTGTGTCTTCATGTTCAGAGTTGCTGACAGCATATGTTTACACTGAATGGAAAATACTCATGTATAAACTGTTGATTTGAACGTGGTTCTGATAGTGCTCAGAAAATGTTCCCTTTTCCCCCCTTCCTCCTTCCCAATGCATTGCTGTGCCTCGAGTTTCCTAGTGTACTTCCTGCAAGTACATTGTGTTTGGTTTTACTGAGGAGAATCTCAAGAATCAGTTGGAGTACAGATGTGAGCTGGAAAGGTTCATTTTTGCTGGATTCGTCCAAAAGCTTTGCTGTTCCGTCATCTCTTAACTCGCTAGCAATGGGAAGGGTTAAAAGCCAAGCTGGGAACCTGGGAAGCTTGCTCTGAATGTGAAAGCAGAATTCGTACTGTTAACTTCTGCAGCCAGCAACAGTATTTGCTGGTGCCTGTCCTGTAGGACCTGCTGGATTTTCTGTACTGACATTTTGGTTCTCAGCCAGAAGGGGCTGAGAAAGATGGTTTGGTGTACTTGCTGTTAATGAAATGGTATCTTCTGGGAGCCTCCATCTTAGGAAACTAACCAGTGCTAACGAAAATGTTTATTGGGTCTCCCAGTCCATTCCATGCCATACCCTCCTGCCTTATAGCAACACGTAATTCCCTTCCATCCTCCAACCTTTGTGTGTCCTGCAGGGTCTCACATACGTACAGTTGGGTGCATAAGCCATGACAATGTGGTAGGGTATCAGATAGTACAGCAGATAAGCTGGTGGGATCGCACTGTTGTGCCCCGTGCTTTGCGGTGTTCATGTTCCTGAGGACGGGCTTGGTGTCATAGCTGGAGTCACTGTGCTCTGTGACTGACGGAGCTCCACCTATGGAAGTACTTGTGGTAGGTCCAGCAGATACAGTCTGTTTGCTAGCAGCTTGTAGCCAATGTCTGAGCTGAAGAGTTACCTGGAGATCCAAGGATGATAGGAGAGACTTTCTTTGTTGCTGTCTTGACAGTGTCTAATACCTTTCGCTTCCTCCTTGGTGGTGTCAGTAAATTTCTCCAACACTCAAACAGAATGCCAGATTTTTCCCAAGATCTGAGGAGAACCTCGGATCTTAATGAGGAAGTGGGCTCCTAGCAGTAGTTCAAAGTAAGTTGGGAGTACATGAAGAAAAGACTGAGCAAATGGAACGTGTTTTTAACCTGAGGGCTCTGCTCTTCAAATCATGCTGTTGAGGAAGCTCTTTTCTCAGTTACGTTTGAAGGAAGGGAGAAGTTAGTTTGGCAGACAACCTCCTGTTTTAGCAGACCAACACAGTTGCGATCATAGCTGCGTGTGTTTTGATTTTGTACTTTTTTCTGTCTTGGAAAAGCAATGGTCTTACCAGCTCTATTCTCTTTCCTGTTTGTTAGGTCTGCCTAACCACGGACAAACCAGACAAATGGTAAGAGAATGTTCATTTAACCAAAACAGGGAAAAGAAGAATTATTAACCCATGCTAGGTAGAACACCCCATTAAACCCTAGTGTTTTTCTTCCGTCTTTGCTGTTGGCAGCTGGTCATACTTCCCAATTAATTAAAATGTTAAAAAAAATTGTACTTAATTTGGGGCCTATGAAACATTGAAGTGATTGAATACAATTTAAACCTCAAATCTATATATAAATGAGATTCTGTTTTGGATGGAACAGTTTGTTTCTACTCATTCGGAAACTGAATGGCTGTTTATAGCAAAGGTCTGGGTTGTGTTTCTAGGTGGAATGTGTTTCACTGAAGGAGGAAGGTTTAAATGATGGCAGGGTTCGTTTGGAAAACAGTTTCTCTTTTTAATTATTTTTTATGAAGTCGGTGTGCAAGTTGTCTGCTGAGAATGCTTGGGGTATATGCTCTTTTTAGGGGGGTGGGTAAAAATGGTTCCTAGCCTTTCACCCATTATGCTGAGTTTTATCAAAGGACAGAAGCAAATAGCCAGTCTGATTGATGCGTCTCTGGCAAAATGCTTTCTCACGAAATTCACTTCGGTGTGAAGGGGCCAGCACTGCGGCTCTGCATTGCTTTCCCCCCTTCCGCATGGCTTATGGGAAACTCATGGGAGAGAACTCCAAGAATAAATTTCTTTTACCCAGATACGGTCTCCTGGTGTTGATCAAGTGGAGCTTGCCACGTGAGGCGGGCTGCCACGCCGTCTTGGTGTCAGCTGAGTCACTGACGTGGGTCAGGCAGCAGCGAGTGTGACCGATAGTCACCGAGCATCGTTAAATCTAATAGTGCTCTCGGGTGGCGTGCAGTGTCCTGAGGGTAGGCTATACTTTAAGCATGCTAGTCTGCTGGTAGGAACAAAGCATTCGTTTGGTTTGTTACTTGAGCATCTGAGATGAAGTGGTAAATTGTATTCCTCCTTGAATTCAGCTTCATTTCTGGTCACTGAGGAGACTGGCTACTTGTTTGTGTCTGCTGTAAAAACCAGCTCAGTGCAGTGGGAGAAATCTGTGATGACCCAACGCTTTTCAGGTGTGTTAGAGTGATAACTCCTCAGATAAAAATGAGATAGAAGCAGGGTTTTGTAGGGTATTTTTCTCGACTGACAGACTGAAGTCTTCCGTTTTGAAGCCAAAGGGTTAAAATCTGGTTGAACTTTTACTATAATCTGACTCTTAAGGACTTGAGTACCTCATGTCCCCACCTTTCCTTTTAAGGTGGATCTCCTAGGCCAGATGTCCCTCATGTACACATGCAGTTTCCCGTTTCATGGGCAGAAGGGGAAGCCTATGTGCATCTGGACAGATGATCTGACCTTGGAGGATGGCCTGGGAAATACCAGAATTAAATTTCTGCTGAAATGTTTTCTGACCAGCTTTAATTTATTCGTATGAAATATTCTGGGCCCTTACTGTGCATCTTTCGTGACTTGTCCAGTGTTACTGATTGCAGTGGAATTTCTCAATGTGCTAATTGGTAGGAAGAGGGGCAGCAGAACTGAACTTCAAACAATCCAGGACAGCTGCATTTGAGAAGCTTTGCTCCCTTGCATCTGCATGTCTCTTAACAGCTCATATTTTTCCAGTGGAGTGGAAGGGGACTACAGCGGGTCTGGAAAATTATACCTGTGTTGATTTGCAAAGCAAATGTATTATATGTGAGAAATCGGTGGTGTTAAATGCTTAAAGGATTTTATGATGAAAGCTGCTAAGCTTTGTAGTTCTAGATTTGTTTTCCACAAAATATATCATTAAAATTAACCTTCCTAGAACAAGAAGGATAAGGGTAAGTTTGGAACCCCAGTATTGTGGATTTTTATATTTGATTTGCTCTGTAGCTAGATTTCCTTCCCTGAAATAATAGAGTTGCTCTAGATTTATGGTAGTAACTGAAATCTAAGTCGTATGCTTAATCTTTCAAACTTGATGTCATCTTTCAGGCACAAGCAGCAGATTATTGGTAATACCTTCCATTTATTGCCTGTCCAGTCACTGGAGTGCTGCTGTCCTATTGTATATTTAAGGTGCCTGACTACTTCTGCTTGTGGACAGTTGCTTTTATGTGAATTCTGTGTTCCGCCATGGGCAAGAGGGCGTATATTTACCAGTAACTAGGAATAACTGATATGAAGACTTTAATTCTCTCTCCCTCTGAGTGCTTATCACATGCTACTGCAGGTTTGTGGCAGTCAATAATTCTACTTTTTTATGTATCACGTCAGGGACCAAGCCGAAACTTGCTGCTCAATGGGAAATCATATCCAACAAAAGTCCGATTAATTCGTGGTGGATCCATGCCTCCAGTGAAAAGGAGGAGGATGAACTGGATTGATGCACCAGATGATGTTTTTTACATGGCCACTGAAGAAACCAGGTAGGAAACTTGGTCTTTTCAGCGGATTTAAGGGGCTGGGGGAGTGTCTTTTGGTTTGTGTTCCTTGTGGGTAGACAAGGATCATCTCTGTTGGGTCATCAGATCTGTTGCTACAAAGTGAATGCAGACACCACTGCTGATGTTTAGATGGATAAAAGCTGTGATACTTAGTCGTGTCTGGTGTGCCTAATCATGCACTTGTATTCCAGAGAAAGCAGATGATTCTTCTTCCTGAGCTGTTCCTCTAAGAGATGAGCAATAACAGGAGGAAGACTGAGGTGGAGAATTCACCTTTGGAGGCAGTACTGCAGTGTCTCAGTGGGGCCTTCTGGCACACGGGTGATGCGGAGGAAGAGAGCCTCCTGTCCAGAGCGCTCTGTGTGCCCTCTTGCATGCTGAAGTCTCTCGTGTTTCCTCTCAGAACATCTCCTCATGTGACTGAGTACTGAAACCTGCAAGTGACACAGAAAGTTTCCAGGGTCTGAGTTGCCTCATATCTTTGGTGGTTTATATTTGGTACCAGTAGCAGTGAGATTTAACCCTGTAGTATCCATCTTCCTCCTTTGGCTGTACTGCTTCTGGCAGTCCGTTTCGTTAGTCTGCCCATAGGGTGAAAATAGTAAAAGGAATGTTCTTTGCATGAGTTTCACTTAAAACTGTGTACAGACCACTGGCAGAGCGATAGAAGCTGTGTGGCCTGATGACTAAGGCAAAGCTTTTCTGTCTGTGTTCCCAATGCTGTGTTATTCCTAGGAAGGGAGGACCACTCTGGGGCGTGGTAAAGAAGGTAGGGACATACACTTGTGTAGTTTCCTCTCAAGAGTGTGATGCCTCTCTCCTGAGTAACTTTGAAGAGGGTCAGAGCAAGGCCACAGCCCTGCTTTTCGTCCCTCTCTGGCTTTTGTCCATGTCTGAAGCCTGGAGTCATCAACACTTTCAGTATCAGTGCCCCAACAGACAGAGAAGCACTTCCAGTATCTAGCAGAGATGGACTTGGGAATTACTGGATGTCTGGCCTCCTTGGTCACTTGTAAAGGCTCAGGAGTTCCAAGTGTCTCGTTGCTTCTGGTACTACTAAATCTGGTGCTTCCCTGAGTATTCATTTGTTCAGCAAGAAGTGCATAAGTCAAGAATCCTGACATTCCCAACCTCCTCCTTAGCCTGCAAAGGATTTCAAGTGTCAAGTGACTATTCTGTGGGCCTGGTATCAAAGATGAGCTTCACAGGCAAGCTGGGACTGATAGCATTCAAGTTGCTCGCTGCTGATCTATTGGATCAGCAGATTTCAGTGTAGGAAACCCCCCCATTAGAACTCAGAAGAAAGGTGAAATTAATTTCCTTGTCAAGAGTTGTTCCTATGGACACCTTTAATGCAACTGTACATTTGACAACAGCTTACGTCTTTACCTTGTCTTTCCTTTCTTCTCTGTGAAAGTAAGCTGTGGGATCCCTTATATAATTGAAACCAAAATGAGAGATGTGTTAAATTTTCAAAGGAAGTGGTAGAGGAGTACTGGGATCCTGTTACAGACCTTTTGCTCTGGCAGATTCACAGGCCATTGCAAATGCAGGGTATATAGCCTCTAATTCAGGCCTTAGATGTTCAAGGCTTTATTTCATAATCCTGCATTTACAAGACACTTGATATCTTTATTGTCCAACCCCCAAGAAATACTGCAGGTCTGTGGTAGCTGTGTCTCAGTATTGATACAAATTCCTTTGACCTGTAGAGAACAGTGAGAATATTCACCGACTGCGATGTTCATCATGAGAACAACTTAGTGTAGGGGCACAGAATGATCTGCTCGTACAGAACCACTGACCGAGCCAGGAGGGATCAAGTCCCACAGTAACCAGCACATCTCTAATACAGAGATTGTAGTGCAGTGATAGAAATCAGCTCCATGAGACCATATCTTTTCCACTTTAAAAAGAAAAAAAAAATGGGCTTCTTTGTGTGACAGCCTTGCTGCTTAGCTGACTGATAAGTGCTAAAAAGAGGTGTTTGGCAGTTTGCTGAAAAGCAGGGAAGCCTGAGCGATGTAGCATTGTAAGCAGCACGGGTTTTCTGTTGGGCATTTCACCTCTAACTTTGCCCTTAACCATCTGCTGCATTCCAGTGTCAAGAATGTAAGACTTGTTTGTGAGCTCTGAAACAATTTGAGCTTTGTGTTGGCTGCGTAGCAATCAATCTAGCAGCAGTATCTGCATATCATCCTTCAGCTGAGGGTCAGGCTGTGTTTTCAGCCACAGAAAGTAGGTTTTCCTAATGTCTTACACCCCCTCTCCTCCCCCTTTTCTGTGGCACTATTGAATGGTGCTAGAAAACTGGATGGCTTTGAGGGAACAACTTGAAAAGTTGGGCGATTGAAAGGAATAAGTTTTTTAATTCAAGCCTCACAGTAAGGAACTCAGCATTTATAATTTATGTGAGTGGAGGCAGCAAATGACCTGATCAGAATCTAGAACTGCTCCAAGACATGTTTCTGATGGCAGTGTGTCTAACTGAACACATGCAGATGCTGTAAGCAGCAGTGCTGGGTAAAAGTAGATCAATTTCAGCTGAGCGAGTCTTGGAAAAATCATCACATCAAGAGTTTATTTTTTTCCCCACCACCACTTTTTCACCCTATTCTCTCCTCTCTCCAGACCTGTGCCCTTTCAGCTTTAGAAGATGCTGGAGAAATGGGGCACTGACTGAACAAAAGATGTGTCTCTGTGTGCGTGAGCTCTATGCAGCAGGCTTGTTCTGCCCAGTGAGCAAAAAAAAATAACAAGTGAAGAGATGGCCAAATCTCACCTGAGCCAATTCAAAATCTTCAGCTGAAGCTGATTTGCCAGTGCTGGGGGAGGTAAATTTTAGTGGGGGCAAGCGTGTTGACCAGTTTCTTCAGCAATCAGCACATCTCAGATGCAGAAATCGTAGCACAGTGATAGATCTCAGCTCAGTCAGGCTGTTATCTCTTCCATTTTTAAAAAATAGGGCTTCTATGAATGTGCAGGGTTTTCTTGTCTTTTTTTTTAGAAATGAAAAGGTTGGCCCCAACAACATTGAGTAACCAAAACCACAAGTTACCTCTGGGGGCTGAAGTGTGGAGTTGTGGATTGTGAAGCCATGTGGCTGCCCCTGCTCCAGCACAGCAATAGGTTAAAAACCGTTAGGGCAGGAGCCTGCAAGGGTGGGCAGTGCTTCCTTATCAGACCCGTTCTGTTGGCCCTGTTCCTGAAGGGACAGCTCAGTGAAGTGGGTACTGCTGTGCTACTCCTGTATTTACTACTTTCCTTTCTAATCTCTCTATTCCTTTGACCACCACAGTATCCTCTGGAGATGAATTCCTCATTTTCATTACCAACAAGTTTTCATTGTTGCTGGGGTTTGGGGGGTTGATGTTTTGCTTGATTTTTAGGATTCTTGCTTTACCTCTGAGCCTGGTATTGACAAAAAGAAACAAGCAGTCATTCTGTACTGTCTCTTAAGACTCTGTTAAGACTTTGGTGTGGCCCCTCTCCATTCCCTTCCTCTTTTTCTCTCTCTCTGTATGGAAGACTGCTTCTGGTTAAAATAGTTTCTCATCTTTTAATGTATAGGGAAACTGTAAACAAATGCAAGACATGAATACTGCCCATTTCTAGCTTGGGGGCACACAGTATGGGGGAATTTGGAGGGGGAGACATGCTGTTAGTGTTCCCGTGGCAGGGAAGGGCTCCAGTATTGAGTTGCTGGTTGGTGGCCGTCAGGGAGCTCCCATGTGAGCTAGGCCTTGGTGGTGGCTTGTGCTGAAACAGGTTTCTTGTGAAGAGGCAGCTGAGTGCCACTTGCCTGGAGCTGTGCAACGTCAGAGCGCTCTGTGAGAGAGCTGAGCAGGGGCAAAGTGATCAGTGTTGCCAGAAGAGTTTTGGTTGTAACATAGCTCAGTAAATTCCCACAAAGCTGCCTGCATTGTGTCCAACCAGTATGTCTGCATGCATCAAAATACATCAGTGCTATGACCAGTCCACGTGTTACGCTGACAGCAGTAGACCCTGATCCGATGCATTTGGACCAGGGTGCCTTCTGCTCTGCAGAGGAAGGATTCTGGAACAGAGAATGCAGTTTCCCCTTTCTTGGTGGGTTTATAAATCAGAAAACAAAAGTTCCCTGGGGAAGACATTTGCTGAAATAAACAGTGTCAGCCCATCCCATTAGTGTGCAGGCCTGGTTTCGCTTGGAGAAATCGAGAAGCCGACAACGCCTTAGTGTCTGGTCTCTGTAATTGGTTCCTTTCTTCCCTACTGTCTGCAGGAAAATCCGCAAGCTGCTTTCCTCCTCCGAAGCCAAGCGAGCCGCCAGGCGCCCTTACAAGCCTATTATCCTCCGGCCCATCCAGGCAGTGCAGCTACGCCAGCCCATGAATGATGAACCCATAATCATTGAGGATTAACACATGCTGAGCAGCTCTCCGGATGATGGTGGATCTGCCCAAATCTCTTCTCCAGTATATACTTGAGTTTCTATGGCTACAGCATTGAACTAACTGTTGACGAGAGGGAACTTCTGAGGAACCGTTTGGCATCTTTTAAACCCTTAAAAGGAACTCAGCCTGCTCTGAGCCTCTGACCACAGACTGCTCTCTCTCTGTCTCACGTGTGCTCTCTCCTCTCTCTTTTCTTTTTTTTTCCTTTTCTTTTTTTTTTTCAATTTTTGGTAGCCTCTTTCCCCTTTGCTTCTACTGCTTTTTTAGACAGGGTGGGAAAGTCAATTTAAGTTATTAAGAGAATGTGGACTAGTACTTTTTAGCTTTGTTTCCTCTTCCGATGTACGAAGAGCTAGAACCCTTCATTTTGTGACTGAGTTCTCATTGCAAAGCCGTTTTTATGAGGCTGTGTTGTAAGATTTTTTTTCTTTTTCTTTTCTTTTCTTTTTTTTTTAATTTTGTGGATGGTGCCATTTTTTATTTCATTTATATTATCTCTTTTGTAGATAAATTTCCAACCTTTAACTGATATTTGGAAATAGGAGCTGAAAGCCAGCCCCAGGTTCAGCTAGTTTTCTTTTGTCCTGTCCCTAACATTTTTTGGATCATTTTGCACAGCCAGTTGTGCTCATGCACAAGACAGAAACAACTCAGGCTGAGAAAGGAGTGAGCTAAGAACTAAAGAACCTTGGAGAGCATTACACTGACGTTGTGGGCAGTGGAGGCCAGGCTACCAGACTTAGGTGTCCTTAGCACTAGTCAGTCCCTGGGAGCTCTGGCCTGTGGCATTTTTCCCAGTAACCAGCAGCTAGCGTGCTGCCTTCTCTCTGACATCTGGAATCCTATGTGCTGTTGTACCACCAAGACCCAGCAGTAGGCCCAGCAGTCCAGCAAGTGTAATGAATTGCTTTGCTCTGGCTCCAAGAGTCAAGTACACCAATGCCCAGGGACATTTTGCTTAGAACTCTGAACCTGTTTGTGCATCAGTGTTTTTTGGACACAACTCTCCCAGGATGAGGCCTGGTTTCTCTTCAGTTGCGTTACTGTATATTTCCCATTTTGAAGGGAATTTAAATTACAGCTGGCTTTTCATTTGAAGACATTGTGTCTGAAGTTAAGTGTTTAATTCCCCCCTTGACATTTCTTGTGTTTGAGGTTTCTTGCATCTCTTGAACTTCTTATGTATTTGCAAGTCTGTATAATTTCTTTCACATATGTCTTCTCATTGCAGGGCATTTGTCGAATGCCCTGCCCTGTCCTGAAAGGTTGTAAACTATCATTGGCAACTTGTGCTGATCTGTACATGTACCTGCCTCAAGCAGACACAGCATGTAATAACTCCCAAGTCATTCCATATGTGTCAGCGGTGAGATGAGCCAAAGTTGTATTTGGGTTATCACAGTCCAGCCGTGATTCTGTGCAATTCTGCTAACCCACAGGGTTAGATGGAAAGGAATCCCCACAAAATGAAAACAGTTCAGTTAACTTTACTTAATAAACCTGGAAAGTGAACTTTTGTGAAACATCTGCTTTTTGTCTCTTCTGAAACAGCTGCCTGAGCCCTTGCTCAGTGTGCCCTCTGGCTGGCACACACGCCGCTGCGTGTCTTCCTTCATATCCCAGCACTGTCTTCCGCTTTCAAGCGTTTGCAAAGCTGCAGTGCTGCAAGCACCCTTACATTGTACAGGGCATGAGTCACTCTTAGTTTGATTCCCCTCATATGCAGTTTGTTTCAAGCACTTCAGACTGCGACTCCCTCCCTCCTCCGTTTAGACACAGCAGCAGATGCAATGCCACAGCTCTGAATGGGCCTTTTGTCCGTGGTGGCTCATGATTTTGTTTATCCGTGGTGTGACTGACATGGCAGAGTGAAATCCGTGGGGGTCAGCAACCAACCCCCCCTGATGTTTACTTCTTCATTTCTGTGTTTGCCTCTTACTGGGATAAGCAAAGTGGGCTCAACGTTTGGTTTCACTTGCTGCTTGGCAGTGGCAAGGTTTACTCCAAGGTTTACCTGTAGTGCTGGTCACGTTTTCCCAGCCATGACTTGAAAGCAGGAGGGGACAGCCATTCCTGAAGGATATGCTACATATGAAGGGCACCAACCTTACCAGAAGGAAAGCCTCCAGGCTGCATGTGACAGTGCAGGACTGCACCAAAGACCCCTGGCAGCTCTACAGATTGATGGAGGCAAAGATTAACACTGTGTACATGAGAAATGTTGCTGACAGCAGGAAGGCGTTGTCTCACAATTTTTCTCCGAGGGAAGAGTCTCATAGGTGTTCCAATTACAAAATTGATTCTGAAGAGACCGCTTTGAAAAATCTGTATCTAAATTGGCTTCAGCCCATCTGCGGTGGAATTCGAAGCTGATACCTCAGCTGTAGGAGAGAGCCATGCTCTGCCGTGGTGCTGGGGCAGCTATGAAATCCCTGCTGCTGGGAGAGATGTACTTAGGTTATCAGTGGGCAAGATACTGATGCAACTTGGAGAAGCTGTTCAGGCTACCCGAGGAGCTCAGAATAACCACGGGGGGGTGCCAGCCCTGCAGTTTCCAGCAACTTAAAAGCTTTCTTGGAGCAGCTCCAGGGATTACTCTGGGAATGAGTCCAGGCAAGTAGAGAGAAAATCCTGTGCTGCCCCAACTGTGAAGTATCCCTTGTGTGTCTTTTAATATGATGTTGCTAAACTCCCCTACACCAACCTCTCTTCTGTATCTGCATTCATGTTCAGATGTGTTGTTGCTGCAGGGAGATTTTCTGTTAGCTGGGTGTCCCTGGCATCCCCATCCTTCACTTGCTCTTCTGCCTTGCAGGCGTGGGAACAGACAGGTCACAGGCTCAGCTCTGGTCCCCGGAGAAGGCCGTGCTTCACGCTCAAGTGGATGGAGTGCACTGACCTCCAGACTCACTACAATGCTTGTGATTTTACAGGCTTGAAAGTAGCAGGGAGCTGGTCAGGAAAGCCTTTTAAAACAAAACAAACATTCAAACATTACAGATTTGGCTTTTTAGTTAACTTTGGAATCTGGGTTTTTTTTAATTTACTTCTTTTTGTTTACTTTGAGTTTTTCATTTTACCAGTTGCAGCTCCCTGTGATCTCTGCGTTTGGGGCTGTCATGTTAAGGTAGTGCACTGTCTGCAACAGCATGTTGAAATTGTGTGGAAAAAAAAGCAAAGCATGACCAAAACTAACAATTCTAAAACTCACATTCCTGCTGGGGGAAGTGGGCTGTCATGGAGATGCTACTGTGGAGATGGAAAGCAAAATACACGCTGAAATTTCTTTTGAAATGGAAATGTGGAGCCTGTGCCAGCTCTGCTGTGGGCTCTGGCTCTCGGTGCAAGCGTTACACGTCCCAGACCTTGGGAAGGAGAGTCTCTTGGTCAGTTTGTGTCACTGTGGAGCCACTTCACACCGTCCTGGCAGGGCTGCGCAGGAGGAGAGGGCAGTTCATGTTCTCAGGTAGCAGCAAGGGCGCCAGGTAGTGGCACGGGAGGGGTGCAAGAGAAGACCAAGAATGAAATCCAGCAGATTTTGACTTGCAGGAGAAGGAGGGTTGATAACAATTATAGAAACTGGACCCTGTGTCTCTTCTGCTTTTCATGATCCATCAAGAGGGCACAGGCTTAAAAACACCTTTAACTTAAAATAAGCCTTGGCAGCAGTGTAAGAGGGAGAGATGAGAGACCAGTGCAGAAAGGCAGGCCAGGGCATGTTGGTCCTCTCTAGCTGGCTTGTTGCAGCTCCATTTGTTTGGGTTTTTCCCCGCTGTAAATGTACTTTTTAGTCAATGTTTTTCCAGGAGAGCCTATGGGAGCCAACCGCGATGGGATCTGCCTCGCTTTCCATCCTCAGGATGTGAACCTCTCCTGAGTATGTGTGGGCTTTGCTGCCCTCTCTGAGGGAGGAGGCTGCTGTATGTCCTTCCCTTCCTCTACTTCACGGAGGCCACCCAGAAGAGTTTTGCCCTGCTTGGCCATGTGGGAAACTTGGTGAAAGGCTCTGATGGTCACATTTCATCTGTGCAGGCTCTCAGGAGAAGGAAGCCAGTGTGAGAAAAGGCACATGGTAAATTTAGAAGGGCTATGGGGCCAGGCTCCTCTTCAGCCTGGAAGAAAGTCAGGCAAGGTCAGCACTGAAGTACACTTGATTTCTGCCCTGGGCTTTGTGAGTTCATTCACCACATTCCTGAACATAAATTCAGTGTCTTTCTGCAGACAGCTTCCTCCCCTCCTGCCTGCAAGGGGACTCTCCACCAGGATCCAGCGTACTGCAGGATGCTGGCAGTGTCACAGCGAGCAGACTTACAGGTCTTCACCAGAGGTTTTCAACCAGGGCCCTTGTTTGGAGACTTTTCCACTCCAGCAGGAGTGGGTTTGTTCCCCGCTGCCTACGTCTTGGCTGCCCCCGTGCAGGACACACGTGAGCGGAGCATGTGGACGTGGAGCTGGGCTGGGCATGTTCAAACGCTCGTTTCCCTGCATCCTGGGAAGATGCCTGTAATGTCTGGTGGGAACTGGGGGCAAATGCATCCTGAGGGATGGGTCTTCTTCCCTGTGCTGCCGAAGGAAGTGATGCAGTACATGCAGTAGCATGTAGCACCCACAAGGTGCTAGGTTATGTGTGTCCAGCCCTGTCCCTGGTGCAGGAGCTCACCAAGATCTGTCCTGGACGTGGCGTGCACATGGAACATAGACAAGGAAAACTGGGCAGCCACTGCACACACTCATCCTCCTGCCCTGCTGGCCTCTGAAATCACATCGCACCATGGCTGGCCTGACTTCTGGCCACAGGTGTTCAGGAGGGGCCACAGGACTAGGAAAACTCAATGAGAAACTACCTCGAGGTGCCTTGCGTGGCCAAGTGCTGAATCTTTGCCACCAAAGGCCAGCTCTGAGCACAGCCCGTACCCAGGACCAGACTTCTCCCCTGCAAAAGGCAGGGGAGACCAGCCAGTCCCAGCTGCCCCTTCGCACGGCTGTCCTCCTCCAGACCTCCCTGCTGCAGCCAGGGCTGGCTGAGCCTCACTGCCATGCAGGGCTCTGCCGGGGCTTTGAGAGCCATGTTCAGTCTCCAGCTGGTTTGCTACCTGCTTTTCAGGCAGCTGCATCCCACCTCGCAGAGGTGTCACACCTGCTAGGTGGAGGTTCATGTGCTCCACACCAAGTATCTGCATCCTTGGTACCGTGTGCAGCCTGCTGGGATGTTCACTGGTCCTGGGCGGGCTGGCAGCTCCAGCCTATTGGGAAGGGAACGCAGAGATGATGGGAACATCCAAGGACAAGTGAGATATCAGTAAAGCTGTTTATCGGAGGCATGACTGTGCTATCTGCTCTGCCTGATAACGACAGGGGCTCGGATGCCTTTTAAAGGAGAGAAGCAACAAGTGGATGGTCGGAGCTCCAGATAGCGGGTGCCAGGGCCAGGTGGTGACAGGCTGAGTCCTGGCTGGTGGCACGTGCTCCCTGATGAGACCTAGCTCCTGCCAGGCCCTCAGCATGCTCCTTCTCTAATCCTCCATCTTCCCATCTCTTGCTCCCTCAGCCCCCGGGCTCTCCTTTCTGAGCTGTGTGCTTATCCCACGGCCGCCCTTCGGCAGCAAGGCCGGGTACTTGGCACGCGTGGGCCACAGCATCCTGCGGGCAGCTGCCTTGCCATCCCAGCAAGCTGGGGCTCCCTGTGTTGGGGAGCGGGACGTGGGGTGCCTGGATCTGGGCTGGCAGGTGCTGCAAATCCAGGAGGGCTATTGCAGAAAAAATTAAAAGGGGAAAAAATATTGGTTTTTTGGCTGTTTTTGTGAACGGCTCCTCTGTTGTATCCCTCAGCACCCACTGGGAATCGCTTCCAAGCCACTGATGGGACCCTGGCTGGTTTTGCCATGGAGCTTCTGCCAAGTGGCAAGGGCCAAGGCACATCCGGGCCAGGGCTGGGGCAACTGGTGGTCAGGTGGCAGTAGGGGGCTGCTCGGCCATGCGTGACCACGAGCACCTGACTGCACCTGCAGGCTTGGGAGCTTCAGACCGAGCGTGTCACCGTGGGGGGGGCCCTGCCCGGGGGTGGTGGGGGCCGGGCACACGTCTGTCCTCTGGGCGAACCCAGCCAGCAGCAGGGGTTTGTTCCTTAACTTTTCTTACTGGGTATTTTCCCCCTCCTGTCTCTTGTCCTGTAACAAATCCAACTGAGCCTAGGGGCCAGAAAACTGAGCCACGGGAGCAAAGACAGCAGAGGAAGGCTTTCCAGCTGAGTGTTTGTGGAATTTGCATCTGAAAGAAGAAGAAAGAACCGAGGGAGGTCAGCACGGGGAGGGAGAGAGGTGAGCCAAAGGAGAGGCAGCCTGGGGAAAGTTATTCCTTATTTATTCCTTACTTTCCCTTAATCTGCAAAAAAAAATCTCTGTTTGACCTGCTCTAGGATGAGGTCCCGAACACCCTCATGCCTCTTGAAGGATCCTGTTGGAGGTGATCCCTGCTTCATGAGTCAACAAAACACCCCTGCCGTGTCTCACAGCCCCCCTTGGGCCCAGGGCCATGTTCTGCTGCCCATGGGATGGCCAGGTTGGCATCAGCTTTAGGATCTGGGCTTGCTTCGGTCTCAGTCCCACCTGGGAAGGATAATGCTGCATGGATGTGGCTCCTGCTTTGGGCAGCATTCCTGTGGGAAGGGGCTGGGTTAAAAAAACCCTACTTAATCAAGGAGGGGCATACTGGGCTGGCAGGCACACTGTGGAGGAAAGCCACACCATGCCCCCATGTCCCCTAACTGGGAAATTACTGGCATGGCCAAATGAGCAGAGACCAAACACTGGTGCCCAGCGATGTGATGCAGGGTGCATCACTCCACCTGGAAACATCCCCTGGGTACTGAAAGACAGCTTTGGTACCTGCTGCCAAGGAAGCCTTGGCTTGGCCCTTGGCCAGGGACAGAGCCCCAGATTTCTGATGTACAACGCATCATTTGCTAAAGATGATTCCCAGGGCTGGTCCCCAGCCTGCTCCTCCTGGCCTTGGTGCATTGGCAGATGTATCCTCAGCCTGGGCATTAATGCAGCTGTCCAGGAATGCAGCTCAGCAGGATCAGAGAAGTCCCTTGTGTGCCACCATGCCACTGCATGCACACTGTGTCCCAGCCAGCAGCAGGCAGGCCATGGGTGCACTCCTATCCCTGGCACCAGGCATGCTGGGCCCAGAGAAGAAATGCCATCCTTCATGCCAAGCCATTGCCACTCAAGTCACCCATCTCACTATCCCTGGGACAGCCCTGCCCTCAGTGCTGGAGCATGCCAAGCCTTAACCAAGGCAGATTAAGACACAACCTTTAAAGCCACTTTGCTCCTGAATGAGCATATCCGCTTGGGATTTAGCTCATTTGCAAGCAGGGATTCACACCTTTAGGTGATTTGTCTTAATACCCCACAGCCTCTATGTGTGAAAAGACCTTGGCTGGGGAGAGCCTGTCTGGGTGATGGTTCTGCAGCACAGCCAAAGCTCAGGGTTTTCACCCGTGGCCACCCCACGCTTGCTGTCAAGTGGATGCAGCCTCCTTCCTCCTCGTCCTCACCTCAGCCCCCAGGGCTGGACACCAGCTGAGATTTTTTATGGATCCAGAGGATTTAGGCAACAGACCCTTTCGGGATGATCCCTGCAGTGCAGGAGAGCTGCTGCTGCAGGCACAGGGCAGATGCTGCTGGTGTCATGCTGGCACCTGACTGCTGCCATGGGGGTGCTTTAGGGCAGCAGACACCCTGGGTGCTGCAGCAGGACCCACGCAAGTGCCTGTAGGGCTGTGCCTCCCCAAAATCAACAGCTCCACAAAGCCCCAGCTCCTGCCTTGCCCTGGTGACTGCCAGCACTGGGGGAAGCTGCTGGCTGGGACCTGCGCATGCTGGCTCCATCCTGGGGCCCAAAGGGCTGGGGCATCCCAGGGACACCACTACCAACTGCCCCTAAATGGGGACTCCACGGGTCACAAAGCTCCACATTCTTGTGACAGCAGCTGGGCGCAGAGTGATGGGGACACCTGGGGCCTTCCAAACTGGTGGGGTGTGCAGCTGATGCAAAAACCTGCTGTCAAGCATCTGCATCCCATCTGGCCTCGTGCACTCATGGGCCAGGGTCACCCTATCCCACTCTGGTGCCCTGGGTTCCCTTCCCGCTGCTGCCTCTGTGCCTGAGGCTGGTGGCGCTTGGCAGCCGCATCAGCTGCCAGCAGAGAAAGGAGGAATTGGATGACAATGGCGACAGAGGAGAGGCAGGCTGCTGGCTGATGAATAATGAAAGGGCTTTGCTTTCGGAGGAGCAGATTTCCTGTTTATCAACACTTGGCCAGAGCCTGTGGGGTGGCAACGCAGGAGTGCAGCCCTTGGAGCACACCACTCGAGGGTCCTGCCAACTGCTCGCCTTCCCTGAACGCCTCCCTCTCGTGCTCCTTCTGGCACAGAAGGGCTTTTCCTGGCAAAGGGGAGGCTGTATCCCACCATGGGGCATGTTTTAGAGGGGGTGAAGCTGGCACTTTTGCTGCAGCACTGCTTCATGGCTCGCTGATCAACCCTTTGCAGCATCCACAGCTTGGAGGGATTTTTTACATGGTTGTTTCCATGGCAACAGAGCAAAATGGCGTTGGGAACGAGGGGGTTGCTGGGCGCTGTGGCGATGCAGCCTGTGCTGCCGGAGTAGGGTTATGGCAGGGAAGGGCTGAGCATGCCGGGGCAGCAAGTGAATCTACTCACCCTGAAGGTGGTGGGATAGGAGATGCCTAAGCCCCTCTGCTGGGTTGGCCCCAGGACTACCACCCTCAACTTGGGCTCCAGGCCGTGGTGTGCCTGTGACAGGCACTGCTGCCCTGTGATGCTGTGCCATGCTAGCACGGCCTCCAGGAGATGTGTCTGCCTTCCTCTCCTTGCCTGCCTGCCATCACCACTATCTCTGCAACCCCAGGGCCTCTCGCCCTTGTTATTCACCAAACTCTCCTGTATCACGCCTGTTGTCCCAGCTACTTAATCTGGGTTTCTCTGTTACCCCATCTAGAAAAAAATGTGTCTAAGAATACCCAGTGCAGGCACAGCACTTCCAGGGGT
This sequence comes from Dromococcyx pavoninus, assembly GCA_033558185.1. NCBI lineage: Eukaryota > Metazoa > Chordata > Aves > Cuculiformes > Neomorphidae > Dromococcyx > Dromococcyx pavoninus. Next base: position 664,166 of record JAUMJL010000190.1, on the reverse strand, counting down.
GCAGACCTGCTGCCCACCCTCTCTTTGTGAGCCACCAGCCCCTGTGCCTTTTGTCCTGCCAGGGCACTGTCCCACCAAACCAGCTCCTGCCCAGCATGGCTGTGTGTGCCCCTGTGCTCTGGCTGGGCTCTCTGAGGGTGGCTGCTGTCAGGATGCAGCCAGTGGTGTCTTTGCCAGTGCATTTGGCGCTGGCCTTCCCTCAGACAACAGTCTGCAGCCCTGAAGGACCCCAGCCTCCGGCTGTGCACCCCTCTGTGGCTGCCCTTCCACTAGTTGGACTGTGCAGGGCTCTGTGTGTGTGAAAGCATCTCCCCAGGTGATTCCCGTCCCTAAAAGAGGAAGCAAGACAGCTCCTACGCTTGCTCCATCTCTCACAGGGGCTCTGGGGCTGGTGATTGTGGCCATGGGACCCGCTGGTCCCCTGGGGTGCAGGACACACCCCGGGCCAGGCAAAGTGACACCGCTGCTCGAGTGTGCGGGAGGGGAGCGGGCACGGTGCTGTTGCAACCGCACACATCGAGTTGCTTAATTGCAACCTCATTAGGGATTTTTTTCCCAGGGAAGGGGAATGGTGAGCACTCGCACCCTTTGGGATTTCGGAGATGGGGAACGAACAGGGCAGGGGAGGCTGAGTTTTGCCCCCAGCAGGGGCACCGCTGGCGGGGACCGAGCTAAACCGGGCCGAGCTGAGATATGCTCTGCTCAGCTGCGCTGTGCCGCACGGAGCCGGGCAGAGCCGAGCGGTGCCGAGCCAGGCCGTTCTGTGCTGAGCCGCACGGACCCGAGCTGGGCCACGCTGTGCCGTGCCGTGCCGCACCGGGTCATGCTATGCTGAGCCGCACGGAGCCGCGCCGGGCAGAGCAGACGCTGCGCGGGCAGCCCCGCCCTGGCCCCCCCGGGCTGCGGGAGCAGTGGGCGGGGGCCGGGCGGAGCGGCTCGGCACGGCTGAGCACAGAACAGCACAGCACAGCACGGCACGGCACGGCTCGGCTCGGCTCTCTCGCCATGGCATCCAAGTGCCCCAAGTGCGACAAGACCGTGTACTTCGGTGAGCGCATCCCCCGCGCCCCCTTCCCAGGGACCCTGCTCTGCCCCCGGCGCCCCTCGCTGCCTCCCCCCGCTCCAAGCCCCGGCGCACCCCCGGCTCCTCTCCCCGGCGCCGGGATGTGTCCCCTGTCCCGCCGTCCCCGAGCCCGGCGCACTCCCCTGTCCCCGCACCGCACCCAGAGCTGCGCCCGGCCCCGGCTGCTGCTCTCCTGCCCGGCGGGGGCCGCGGCTCCCGGAATCTGCCCCCCCCTGGATACCCATACCTGGGCGGCGCTGGGGGTCCCGGCGCCCTCCCCTGCTCCATGGGCTGAGGAGGCAGAGCACGGGTCGAGGAGCCCCGGGCGCGGTGCGTGCCCGCAGCCCCTTTAGGTGCTGGGGGGCCGCTGTGCACCTGCTGGCTGGGGCCGGGGGGGACCCAGCCTACGGGCGGGTGCGGGGCAGAGGGCTGCCAGGAGGTCTCTCGGTGCGGAGGAATAGGCGGTGGTAGGTGCAGACAAAACATTCTCTTGGCCAGTGGGCTCCCGTTCCTTGCAAACCTGGCTCCAGGTGAGCTGTTGACCCCTCCCCACCCCGCTCTGACCCAGCCCTCTGCGCTTCTCCCGGGCGGCTGAGCTGGTGCATAGTTTGAGGTTTCCACGAGACCTTTTCAAAGGCAGAATCTGGGCTCGAATGTCCATCTAGGCATGCCCAGGCTGGGTCTGTGCAGCAACGAGTCCCTGCAGATCTCTGAAGGCCCTGCTTGGGACTGTGGCTGGTCAGGATCCCTGGGAACCGGTGCTGGGGTGTCTCCCGTTGGGCATCCCGGGGTGAGCACTGCCACCCGTGCTGCAGAAAATGACACGGGCGGAGGTGGGAGCGAGGGCACTGCTGCTCCCCGAGGAGTCTGTCCCAGTCTGCTTCTCCCCGGGCAGCGATGCCAGCCCAGAGCCTTGCGGGCAGCAACCTCACCCTGTGGCCTCAGGGTGGGCATCCCCGGGTCTGCACCCCAGGTTCAGGGTGGCTTGGGACGGATCCAGCACTCCAGCTCAAGCTGCATCCTGGCTCTGCTGGTGATGGGATCCAGCTGGGCTGGCCTGGCACTGCCTGCCTGCACCCCTCCCAGACAGTCTTCCTCCGGTGTTTCAGGATCCAGCCCCTGCTGCCTCAGCGTGTTTGTTTGGTGGAGAAATACCAAATGGTCCTGATGGTGCCTGAGTGTTTGAGGCATTGGTGCTTTCATTCCTTTCTGGCCATCTCCAAGTAAACACAGAGAAACAGGAATTTGCTGTCTTCCTCGTTTAAATAGATGTATTTGTGTGGGGGTAGGAAGGGCTTGGCCCCTTGGATGTCTTTCCTTGTGTGAATCTTTTCCTTTTTAAGCAGAAAATAGTGCGTCTATTGAGCCAGCTGGGCACTGGCCCGGGGTCAGAGTTCCTCCTCTCGCTCCAGGGACGAGCCTGCCCTGCGTAGGGGGGCCAAGGCTGAGCTCAGGAACACCCACCTCGCTGCCAAAGGAGGCCAGGTCATGCCAGGAGGTAAAGGGCCAGACCCCAGCAGTTCCCATGCCCTTTCTCTCTCCCCATGTGCTAGGAGACTTGTGGGTTCTCTCAGGGATGTTTGCTGAGGGTACATGGTGCTGTCCCCCATTGCTCCAGCTGCATGTCAGCTCTCTACCCGGGGAGGTTTCTATAGGTGTAGGGGTCCGTGTTCTGGTCTCTGCTGCTCCTGGGCTTCCCCCCACCCCGGGGGCACCTTGCCCTGCAGGCAGGGAGGAGGCAGCTGCCCGGCAGCAGGAGAGCAGCAGCCCCCTTCACCCACCTTCCCTCAGGAGCCTTTGTTGGAGGGGGGAATCAAAACAGGAGCAAGTCAAAAACTTCATGCTTGGAATTGAGATAGGCTGGAGCTTGTTCTTGCTACGCCTTGAGCTTTTCCTTGAGGAACCGCCCAGGCTGTGGCAGAATATGCCCATTTATTTCATGCATAGAAACTGGACACAACCTCTGAGTTGCCTTTACAGGATGTGGTTGCTGGGGTTTCCTCCCAATGGATTGCGTAGACCAGTGGGAAAGTGATGGGAGCGCTGTGCCCAGGGTTTGGTAACGCTTGTGAATTCTTCAGCTGGCCTGAAGCTTAATGGAGAGGTGATTCATAAAGCTCTGCTTGTTCGGGAGATCTTCTCGCCTGTGCTGAATGAACACTGGCAACTATAACTTCTTGAATGCCTGGGATTGCAGCCGTGGGTCATGTGTGAGAAATGCCACTGCATCCCATTCCCAGCCCTGTACGGTGCCTAAGCAGCTGACCAGCACCAACAGTCGTGGGTACGGATGGAAAACTCATTTCCAGCCTGCCGGTTGCTTCATGCTCCCTGGAAAAATCCAGTGGGCTCCTCCCTGCACAGTCGGGAGGATGTGGGCGTTTCCTGAGTTTTTTTCCTTCAAAAAGTACAGGGAAATATAAAAATAGTCTTTTGGCTTTTTTTCCTTTTTTTTTTTTTCTTTCAAGTAGGCTGAGGTCTGTGACATTGTTTCCAGGGGCCTCCCGGTTAACTCTCCTGCTTTGGAGAGGCTGGAGGGATAAAGTGAATGTTTAACTAGAGGAGCAGTGCTGCTGGCAGCTGTGGAGGCCAGTTCCCATCCCACACTGGCAGGTGGTGGTGGGTTGGGGTTGGGGTTGGGATTGGGATTGGGTTATCTCTTCTGGCAGGAAGCGCTGGAGGGACCAGGGGCGCCTGAAGCCAAACAGCCACACATTTCCTCAGCTCCCTTTTGTGTTGCTAGCCTTAAATGGGATTTGCAGGGTTGCTGAGAGCCCTGGTCAAGCCTTTCCATGTCCTGTCCTCTCTTCCCAGGGAACTGCGGGGGATCGTAGCAGTAGGGGGTTTCCTGTTTTTCCATCCCAAGTGCAAGGCAGGTGAAAGCCCCAGGGATGCAGCAAGCATGCATGCAGCAGGGTTGACTGGCAGGTGGTTTTCGGGGAGCTCTCTGCACGTGTTGGGGTGTCTGAGTGCTGGCAGGAGGCTGCTGCACTGTTTGTTTGGGAAGAGGCACCCTAAAAACACATGGGAATCACCCAGTAGTTCCAGGGTGACTTGTCCTGGCTGTATCTGCAGCTGGAGCAGCACAGCTGCTCTCTGGGGACGGTTTGCTGGTGGGGTGCCAGAGGGGGACTAAGGCCATGGACACATCCAGCTAGGAAGTAAGGAGGATCCAAGCCTAAGAACATGGACACATCCGGCTGGGAAGCAAGGTGCATCCAGGCCTAGCATGCTCAGAGGGGCCTGCAGCAGATACCTGACCCTGCTGTCACACTGATGTTCTGAGCCTGCTGGAGAAGAGGGGTGCAGCGAGGCGTGGGTGCTCTTCCTGCAGAGCACTGCTCCAGCAGGTCAGCCCTGTAGAAATTCAAAGCTACAGAAGCTGCTCTGCGTCAAATAAGTAACTGCTGTCCTTGGCTCCAGGCGCTGGCTGTTCAACAGCTGGGCAGGAGTGGCAGGAGGGCTTTATTTTGATTACAGCCAACCCTAACAGAGGAAGTGGCTCTTCAAGCACAGCCGGAGTAGCAGTGCACATCAGTCAACCATGGCCTCTGGCTTGCCAGCACGAAGGCTGCCTGGGCTCCTTGGGTAACTGCCTGCTCTGATGTCACAGTGTGCATGGACCTTGCAGAACGGTAACTAAGGATGCACCAGTTCCCTGCTCCCCATGCAGGGCCCTGCCGGGGCAGGGATCCCTCTGGGAAGCTGAAGGATGGGCTGATTAGCATCAGCTTTTCCCTGAGGAAAGTAGTGCAAGATATAGAAAATTATCCGTGGGAGAGCGGGATGGGGCAAGGTCGCAGCCCCCCTTGCTCTCACGCACTGCAAAACGCACGCTTTGCTGGGGCTGCTGGGGCTCCTGCACAGCATGGTGCTGGCATCTTGTGCACGTGCTTGCAGGCAGTCGCCTACTTTGCAGGAAGCTGGGGCTCAGCTATAGGACACAGGGATCGGCGTGGGGGTTGTGCCAGGGGCTTGTGCTGGCCAGCTGTGCCGCCAGCTTAGGGGGAGCAGTGCTGCTCCTGGGAAGGTGGGTGCTGCAGGCTGGGCGCTGGAAGGCAGCTCTCTGCATGCTCAGTTGCTCCTGAGTGACTCTGTATGGTGTCTGGCTTGTGGAGCTCTGCGTCCACGTCTCACGTCTCGGGCAGAGCTCCCTGTGTTCCAGTTCTCCCTCCCTGTCCCTGGCAGCAGCACAGGGATGGGAGAGGTGGGGCGATGGGGCTGGAAAGGAAGGGCAAGCAAAGGTGGAGTAGGAACGCCCAAGTGAGAGGTGATGGAAAACCTGTTACTGCAATGTTGCAATCAAATAGGAAGCCTGGAGTGGGTGCCCTGGTGCCGGTTTTGGCTGGGCTGGGGTGGTGGTGCCAATCGCTCCTGCCAATGGACTGGGGGGCTCTGAAGCAACCAAGGAGGTGACGGTGAGGGACAGGTCCTGGTATGTGTCTGGAGTGTGCTCTCCCACCAGCCTGCTGTGCCCTTGCTGCCCCCAGGGAGGTTCTGAGCATGCTTCTCTGTTAACACTGTGTTGCCCACAGCCCTGTGGGCTAAACGCTACTTGGAGCTGGTTGTGCCCTTTGGCTGCAGGAAGGAGCAGGATGGGGACGTGAGAAGCTGTGGGGCTGAAGGGCTGCTTAGACAGGCTGGGCTGCTCCAGCATCTCTCCAAGTCCTGCTCTCGCTGACACAGGCCAGGAAATTGTCTCATCCTCCCGGCTGCTAGAGATGGTATCTCAGTGTGCAGGAGGAACACCCTACTCTAGACCAGCAATCACCCAGGCAGGGGGTTTGCTCGTGTGCCTCCCTGTGCCCTGGCTCTCCTCTGGCCTCTCTGCCCCTCACCAAGCAGCAGGATGAGAGAAGGGCTGCAGGCTGCCTATATTCCTGCTGCTCACTGGGGGTCCAGCCTGCAATGCTTTGCATGTGGGTCTGCATCACAGCAAGAAAGGAGCTGATTTCTTAGACTTAGCCCTACTGAACCCAGTGCCTGTCAAGAAACACTGCTAGTCCTCTCACAGCACAGCCATGGCCAAACTGCCCGGCCTCAGAGCTGGAGCAATGCGTGCCGTGTGGACGCTGCTCGATGGAGTACGGCAACTCCATGGAAAATGGAGAAAGACTTGCTGGAGGCTACCCTGGCCCTGTGAACCAGGGCAGGAGGTTTGAAACTCACAGCCAGGAAAGTGCCTGCAGTAGGTGAGGGAGCAGCTGTGTGGATGGGAGCTGTGCCATGCGTTAGGAAATGCAGCTGGAAATCAGACAGCCCCTGCTCACACCCGAGTGGCTCAGCTACACAAGGGCTCGAGTCCTGGGGAAGATCTCTCCACTTGGCTGGATGGGAGGCCCTGGGAAATGGGACCCTCCTGCTTGGGGCATTCCTTGTTCCCTCCGTGGCGAGGCTGTACTGAGCTTTGTTTCACACTTGGAGGGAGCCCAGCAAGCGAGTGACTTGGGGCTGGCGGGCTCATCTTGCCTTGCTGTAGGGGAGCTAAATGTGTTCGTCTTGGCCACAAAATCACATTGTGGTCTAACTGTCAGTGCAGGCTGTGTGATGGGAAGAGGAGCTGCCTGGCCATGCTTGAGGAGGCAGGAGAGGACACAGTGGGGCAATGTAGGAAGACAGTGTGGACTCTTCCCGGGGGCATGACAGGAAAACCTCAAGTCATTCCTCTGCCTTTGCCATCTTCTGGCTGCGTTGCGAGGGGCTGGGGAGGGGCTGAGACTGCCACTGCTCTTGGCTTTGTTTCCATCCATTTACCAGGCTCCTTTCCCTGTGCTCTTCACTTTTGATTCATTCCTTTGTGCCTGTGACTGCTTTGAAGCACATTCGAGGTGGGTCTGACAGCATCCTTCTCCTCCAGGGATGCCTGTTGATGGGTCTCTGTGACGATTTGGCATCTTTATCGCTAGACTAGGCTTTGTCAGCCTTTCCCCACATCATCCCAGGGCTGGATGGGGCAGAGCCCACCAGTTTGCAGAGATGCAGCTGCAGTTATGGTTGCTTTTGCTGAATAAGCCTCTGCCTGGGAACAACACTGATGTCAGGCTGTGGAAATAACTGTGCCAGGGCCTGGAGACAGCTTGACGCAGCCCCTGTTGCTGAGGCGGGGAGAAGGATGCTCCCTTCCCACACTAAAAAGATGGACCTGCCTCTGGCCTACAACAGCTGCCTTGCCCGGGCAGAGTGGGCAATTAAAGGATGAGCCGGGTTGTCTCCAGGGTGCAGCTGCTGCAGAGCTGCAGCTCTGCAGGGAGCAGACTGCCTTGGCAGCCCCCTCGGGCACTTTCCTGCTCCTTGTCTCTGATTTTCCCCAGTTCTGGTGATGTCCCTTGTCGGCATGGGCTGCATCCCCTGCATGGTGCAAATCCACCTTGCAACCATGTCCTGCAGGTGGCCACATACCCGGCCGTGCCTTCACCTCTCCTTGGTAGGGGCATTTCCTTCAGGGGAGGTAACCCAGTCAAACATGGAGTCACAAGCATTTGGCATAGACCACATTCCTGCAGCTGAGTGCTCTTAACTCTGCCATTCTGAGGAGTGATCACAGCTGGTTTAAATTTGGTGGGCTTGAGGGAAACATCTTGCAATGGGCTCAGTGTACAGATTCAGCAAGCAGGGCAGGATGTGCTCAGTGTGGTGCTGAGAGGATGCGGGTGCTGGCCTGTCCCTTCCTGGCATGGTGGAATGTGGCATTTGATGACAGACACTGGGTGCAGTGTGATGTCTGGCTGGAGCCTGATCACTGCTTCACCCCAGGCTGCTCTTGAAGTGCTGATGGTGAGGTGCCCTCTCAGATTTGAGGGGTGCAGAGCAGGGCCTCCCTCAGCAGCTGCCCAGGTGTCTCTGCCATGGCAGGAGGACATGGCCAGGGATTTCTCCTCCAGAACTGATGCAGTGTTGCTGCAGATGTGGCCGGGTGGCAGGAAACCTGGACATTGGTGCTTTCCCTCTGCAGTGATTTATGGGACAGCACAACTACGGGTGGGATCCCACTGCCCTGGAAGTGGGCTGGGCTGGCTGCAGGCTGCTTCCTCTGCTTGGCACGAACAATGCTGCCTGGAAAGCTGTCCTGGCTGTGCCAGCCCCAGCTGTGGCCCCTGGAAGCCCCTGACCAACCTCTGCATGCCATTTCACGGGGAGTCAAGGGACATTTCCCACAAGGGACATGTCTCTGTGCCCTGGGAGCAGGACGGTGCACCAGGCCGCCTCATACCCTCCCAGGGCCTGTGGGTGCCAGCAAGGTCCCTCTTGCTCTGCGTGACCCGGAGGTGCCTTGGTGGGAGGATGCATTCATCAGGGAGCAGCAGTGATTTATAACTGCCTGAAATATTATGGAGGAGAGGACACTGGAGAGGCATCTCATCTCGCGGGGACAGGAAGGAGCTGGTGTGGGCTGTGGCTGGCTGTGATTGCAATGGCTTCTGGAAAACATCCGCCAGGAGTTTCCTCCTTGCTTTGTACCCAAGGCTGCGACAGCACTGGGCCTGGTGTGGGGAGCCAGGGGTAAGGCAGCCAAAGCACAGCCTGACCTGGCTGTGCATCCACTGTGACAAAACCGAGCGCTCTTTGGCCCCAAGCCCCTGGCTCAGATTTCAGCCCATCATGCTCTATTTCCCTCCCTGGTCACCCAGGAGAGGTTCGCATTCCTGCTGGGGAGGGCTGGGGAACTCAGGGCTCCTGCAGCAGCCCCAGGGCACAGGAGGTGGGACCTACACAGGTCCTACACAGGTGCTGGGACCTCTGTGTACACAGAGGACCTCCCCTTGTTTTTGGGGAGCGCTTGTGGAGTTCGGTCTGTGTGCCCTGGGGCTAGTCCTCTGCCCCCAGGGCTGGCTGAGGGCTGCAGATGAGCTCCAGGCTTGGGGCCAGCAGGGATTTGCCCTGACAGCTTTGAGCAGGCAGGCACAGAGCCCCAGCTGTAGTGGGGGCATCCCTTCACCATGCCATCTGCTCCTGCCTGGGGTTTGGTCCAAGAGCCTGCACTCCTGTGTGGGATTACTAGGAAGCTGGGTCAGAACTGCTTCCAGCTGATGCTGGTGCTCTGATCCTGTCCTCCATGTGCTTGCATGGGGATGCTCCCTGCACCCCAATGAGATAGCTCTGGCTCTGACCCCTCATGCTGTCCTCCCTGCCACCAGCTACCCACTTCACACCAGGGATGATTTTTTTTGAGTGGTGATGGCAATTATTTTGTTTTATCTTGGCCCCATGTTGAACACAGCTGTTTGCCTTGGGAGGAGGGTGGCTCTGGAAGTCAGGACCTGCCCTTTGGAGCTCTTGACTTCGATCTTGACCTGATGCAAACAGGTGACATTTACTGAGGTCCTGGGGGAAAAAAAGGGCTGGGAAACCCACCATTGCAGGAGTGGTCTTCTTGTAGAGCAGGACTGAGCTCCAGTTGCACTTTTATTTGCTTGTTAAATATTTTATGTGGCTCTTCTGATTTAGTTTTATGGTGGCTTTAACGGGATCATGCTGTTTTCCAGCTGTCTCTGCACATGTTTAGTGGAGAGGAAGGGTGAACAGGAATAGAGAGGGAGCATGAGGCAGTGCCTGGACCCTGGGAGCTGGGAAGAAAGGGGATGGCTTGAGGCTGGGGATGAGGGCTGGCATTCCCAGGGTGCTCCTGGAGACACACAGCTCGGGGACAGCTGAAGGAGGTACATTCGTGTAACTGGCCTCAAAGCATTTTCCTTCCCTGAATTTGCCCACTGATGCTTTGAAGCTCTTTTTAGTGCTGGCAGCAAGTTGCCTCGCAGGTTTGTTGCACTCAGGGGCAATGCAGAGACCGTGCCCACATACTGCTCCTGGGCTGGGGGCAGGGAGGGAGCGCTGCACATGCCATGGGTGTTTGGCCACGGCCAGACGTCCATCCTTGATGACATTGAAGGCTGTCTACCATCCTGTCCTCCCGACTGGAGGCAAATGGGTGCCCTGAGCTGAGGACTGGAGCTGAGATCAAGGCTCCTCAGGGAGCCCAAGAGGCTGGGTGTGTGTGGGGGAGGCATGACTGAACGGGTGTGGTGGGCATGGTAACACCAAATATTTGAATGGGAGCAGGGTCACTCTGGGTGATGTGATGGGTAAAAATAGACACAGGGAGTAGGAAGGCAAACGCAACTGTTTTTGGACTGACAACATGGGAAAGGGAGTGTATGCAAATGCAGAGCACTCACTGGGGAGGTCACAGGCTCTGGGGAGGCATTCCCATGGCCTGAACAGCCCTGGGGACCCTGGGGGCCGCAGCACAGTGGTCCCTGCAGCATGGTTGTTTTACACAGCATGTGGATGAGCAGCCCCTCTCCAGCGCAGCCCCCTGTGGTGTCTGGAGCTTGGCTTCCCCAGAGGCTTTAGCAGATGCTGGGCAGTCGTTCACCCCTCTTTTGTGTTTCCTGCAGCTGAGAAGGTGTCCTCCCTGGGCAAGGACTGGCACAAGTTCTGCCTGAAGTGTGAGCGCTGCAACAAGACCCTGACCCCGGGTGGGCATGCTGAGGTAAGAGCTGCCAGGGTGGATGGTGTTGGGGAGTTGTGTTGCCTTGGAGGGGTGGCCTGATGGTCTCCCCAGGGCTCTCCAGCACTCAGGGGATGGGGAGTCCCAGGAATTGGGCTGGGACGGATACCTGATGCCACGTGGATAGGCTGTCCCTGTGGCATGAAAGCCCAGGAGTGCAGACTGTGGCTTCAAATGCAGCTGCTGCGACCCGTGGTGCTAAAGAGCTATTGTGCAGAGTGCTCATCAAGCCACAGAGTGGTGCTAGCAGCATATTTCGTGCCCCAGCTGTGCCACCTGTCTGTGGGCTGTCAGACAGCCTATGGCAGGGCTCAGCACACCCTGGCAAGCAGTTGAAGCTGCTCTGTGCACGGGGCAGGCTTGTTTGGGCGTTGGCACTGGCTTCAAAGGTTGCAGGTGCTGAAAGTCTGCATCAGAAGGTGGTTACAACCACCAAAGATCAAAGATGCACAGGCTGCCATGGCAATGCTAGCTTGGTGCTTTTGGTGTCGTGGGGGTTGCACTGGAGTACGATGCAACTGCATCAAGCCCAGCGCTTGGGAGCACAAGGATGCTGTGCTGGCGGTGGCAGGTGCTGGGGCCTGGGAGCAACTGTGTTTTTCTTGTGCATTGCCCCAGTGTGACACGCGGTGCTCTGGGTTTTGCACAGCACCTGTCATGCCAGAGTGTCACCAGCTCTTTAGCTCGGTTTTAGCACAAGGCACAGCTGGGGAGTCGGCGGCAGGGACAGCCGCGCTGGTTGCCAGTAGCCTGTGGGGGGAGTGAGACTGGTCCTGCTGGGGAGGATGGGGCTGTGTGGGTGGATATATGCTTCGGGCTGGGTTAGCCCCGGGGAATTTGCTGCTTCACCATATAAGGCTGGATTCTACTCCCTTGGGAGATGGCAGCCAAGTCCTCACCAATTGCACTCAGAGCAGTATTTGTCTCTTCCCTGTTTTTGGGAAAGGTTGGAAAGGTGTGTCAGGGAGTCTAGCTAAATGTTTACCCTTCCCTCCGGCATGGTAACACTGGGAGCACACTGATATTTATGCCTTGGGATATTTTGCAGCTTCCTGCTGCCAACCCGCTGCCCGCTCCCTCCCCCAGCCATGTCCCTGGCCATTCCCAGCCGTCACCTTCCCCACAGCACCACTTGGGGAGGCAAGGGAAGGGGCTTCTGCTCAGCTACTGTCCTGCCCGTTTTAGGCAAGGTGTCCTTGCCTTTCAGCAGAGGGGATGGAGGGCAGGAGCACCGGGCACGAAGCAGGGCTGGGATGCTGAATGCAGCCACGGAGGCAATGGTTCATGTCCGAGGACGGGATCCCAGTGGGTTTTCCACACTGGATGGTGCACATGGCCAACACACTGGGCCCCTGGCCCAGCCACAAATGCTCTTTCTTTCCTCTTGGACTCTGTTCCCGCCGGCACATGAGAAGTGGCAGTTGGATCTCCGGTGCCTATCGCCTGCTTCGTGCCTTCCTGAGATAATCGCCCCCAGCCGATAGCGGGGCCGACAGCAGCTGGGATAGGGCCAGCGCCCACATGGAGCCTCTGATCTCAGACCAAGGCGGGAGATGAAGCTCCATGGTGCCGAATAACAGCTGGACTGTGCTATGGATGTTTAACAGGCAAAGTGGTGTCTCACTGGGTGTTGGTGGCACACCACCACGCCGGGGCTCGGAGGTGCCTCTCGGCTGAACTGCTGCAGGGTGCTGATCTCCAGCCCCATGGTATGGAATGTGCAGAACAGCTGGAGTGTCTGAGGCAGGCAAAATCCTTGAGTGCTAGGGTCAGGTTAGGCTGACCCACAGGCTGGGTGCCTTTTGGGGCATGGCCATGGTGGTTTCTGAACACCAGTGGGGATGGAGGCTATCCATGGTCAACACTCGGTGTCCTAACACTTCCCTCTCTCCCCAGCACGATGGGAAGCCCTTCTGCCACAAGCCCTGCTATGCCACACTGTTTGGCCCCAAAGGTACGTGACCCCCCGCATGCCTGTGCATCCCCCGTGCCTGTGCATCCATGTCCAAGGCTGCAGGAGGGACCAGGTCCCCCCATCCCAGCTGGCAGGAAGCTGTGGCCCCGAAAGCACTCCAGGAGCCCAGCTAGCATGGGGTGAGCGTGAAGTCCCCAGCCCTGCCATCCCCTTCTGCAGAGGGAGGGGAGATCTGCTGGAGGGAGGGATCGCACCTGACAACTGTCTGGTTGGGTTTTTTTTTACTATTTAAAAAACAAATTCCCATTCAAACAGAAGGTGGAGTCCCTTTCCTGTCCCAAACATGGATGAAGGAAGCCTGGGTCAGGAGAAAGCAAACTGGGTCTGAGGTGTAGCAGTGGCCCAGTGGCTCAGCGGGGCTGGGGGAGGTGAGACAGGGGGCTAGGGGGAGGAGACTCCAAGTGCTCCCAGGCCACTGCAGTCTCTCTCTGCCCCACTGCAGGGGTGAATATTGGTGGTGCCGGGTCCTACATCTATGACAAGCCACAGACTGAGGGGCAGACGGCCCCAGGACCCATTGAGCACCCGGTGAAGACGGAGGAGAGGAAGGTGAACGCTGCGCCTCCTAAGGGACCCAGCAAAGGTGAGGGACAGGGCAGGATGGGCAACCTGGCCCCCCACCATGGCATTCAGCTGCTTCAGAACCATCACATTTGGTCATGGTGTGGGGTGCAGGGTGTGTGCAGGGGGTCCTCTGCACCCATGTGTCCTGGCTGAGATGTCCCCTTGCTTCCCACGCCCTCTTTCTTTGCAGCCTCCAGTGTCACCACCTTCACCGGGGAGCCCAACATGTGCCCACGCTGCGGCAAGAGAGTCTACTTTGGTAAGGTGGTGAGCAGTGACCCCATGGTGCTTGAGATCTGTGCAGGACCCTGGGGGCATGCAGAGGGTTTGGGAGAGAGGGGTTGGCTCAGAGATAGGGTTGGGAGCACAGAGGGATATGCCCAAAGAGTCTGCAGGGGTGGGTCCTCTTGGAGTGGGTGCAGGGCTTCATCTGCATCATATCCCCTGCTGTCACTTCCCAGGCAATAGCTGTGGTCGGCCAAACTCTGTCACCTGCGAGACAGCAGAGAGAGATGCGGGAGGCTGGGGTGCACAGGGCTGTCTTGGGCTTTTGTCTGCAGAGGTGATGTTCCCACGGGGTGTGTTCCTTCTCAGCATGTGTGCAGGGGGTGGTTTGACCCTCCCTTCTTTTCCTCACTCTAGCTGAGAAGGTGACTTCACTGGGGAAGGACTGGCACCGCCCCTGCCTACGCTGTGAGCGCTGCAGCAAGACACTGACCCCGGGGGGCCATGCCGAGGTATGGATGTCCCGACCCTGAGCTCCCTGGGCAGCATGCACGGGGGATGCCAGGCGGGGCATGGTGGAGCCACACTGGTTGGGCAGCCCTGGCCTTTGCAAGAGGGCAGGGCAGAGCTGGCAAAAGCAGCTCCTGCAGCCTGGGGGTGTGCAGGTGTCTGCAGGGCACCAGCAGAGTGGGAGAGGTGCCCAACCATGGCAGATGCCTTTTCTCAGCCCCCCACCCCGAGTGACATGCTCCTCTCTCTGCCCCACACAGCACGATGGACAGCCCTACTGCCACAAGCCCTGTTACGGGATACTCTTTGGGCCAAAGGGTGAGTACCTGGAGGTGCACGGGGTGGGGAGCTGGTGCAGGGGAACGTGCCCTGCCTGGGCTGCCACTCTCGATGTTCATGCCACTGCCCAGAGGGGACATCTCCTTGGAACCCCTTCTGACCTCCCTGCATCCTACTCCTTCTCACCCTCCTGCATCTCTCCCCATGCAGGCGTCAACACTGGAGCTGTGGGAAGCTACATCTATGACAAAGATCCAGAGGCAAAGAACCAGCCCTAGACTTCGTCCTCCTGCCTGCCGGCTCTGTGCCCCCCTACTAACCTCCTGCTCACAGCCAGAGCAGACCCTCACCAGGCTGGCCACGGAGCTGTGCTCTCTTTGCTGTCTCTACTCTGGGCAGGACGGCCCTGCCCCCCGGATTATATACTTTAGGCTATAATATAAGCTTCAGTGTTTAAAGACAAATGTAGAAGGCGTCTCTGGTGGTTCCCAATGCGCTCTGCCCTCCCCAGCCCTCCCACCAGCTCCCCAAGCACAAGAGGCAGTGGGGTGGGTGTGGGGATGTCACTGTGTGCAGGGGACGGCGGGTGGCACCTGAGGGGCTTGAGATCAGGGGAAAGGTGGTGGCAGGAGTCCCACCATAGGAGGGCAGTCCCCACTGCCCCTCACACAAAGGGCCATGAAGCCAGGAAGGCATCCTGCGGCACTTGGAGATGGGGGCTGGTGGTCATAACACCCAGCCTTGTTCCTCGCCAGCTACTGGGGACGTTTGGGTCCCCTGCGTGCTCTGGCCCATCTGGAAGCACTGCCCTTCTCCTGGCTCTTCCTGGCCTGCAAGCCCTGGCTCTTGCTCTCCCTGGTGCCCACAGATGACCCCAGCTGGCATTGGGTTTGCAGGGTCTGGTACCTTCCCGCATCTCCATCCTTGCACCCCTAGAGCATCCCTGTACGAGCACATGGGCAGTTGCCTGATGTGCTCTGCTGCCTGCTTTGGGTTGGTGACCCCCCAGCCTGGTCCCTTATGGCTGCAGAGCCCATGCTGGGGGGAACTCAGCAGCTGCAGCCTTAGGGGAACGGGCTGCTCCCCACCTTCGGAGGGCAGAGCGCATTGGGCTGGTGGCTCAGCAGTGGGATGCCCACCTGCTTCCCAGAGCCAGAGGTTTCTCATTCTTGTTTTTTATTTATAAGCAGTTGTAAATTTGCCCCTCGCTTTGGAGAATGACACGTAGCCCCCAGACTCACCCATTCCCCCTGTGCATGTCCAGCCCTGCTGCTGCCCAGGAGGCTGGAAGGGGGCTGGTGCAAGGGGACCTGCCGGGGCAGAGAGCCCTGGGGTGCCAGCACCCATCTCTCTCCAGGCTCCCTGCACTGTGGTGGAGCTGTTTTTATTTGCTGACAATAAATGTTTTGAGAGATGCGTTGTGTGGTTCAGCTCTGGGTGGAGTCAGGGGAAGCTGTGTGCACTGCACAGCATCCCTCTGGTCCTGGGATGGTGCAGGGACTGCACTGCTGCACTCCTGCCTGAGCTGGCGGACAGCACAGCCTAATCCCAGCCGACCCTGAGCTGCCCAGGACAGAGCTGCCCTTGGTGTGACACAAGCCATGGCTGCTCCCTGGACTTGTAGGAGGCTGTGCTGCTGGCCCTGGAGCTGGGATGGGGTGGGATCCTCTCCAGCTTTGCAAGGTGGAAAACTAAGGGAGGGATGTAATGCAGCAGAGAATACTGTTTGCCCTCAGCCTGGACTCGTGACCAGGCACAGTGTCTGAGCAAGGCTGCTGGTGGGCAAGCCCAGACCAGCAGCAACGAGGTAGGAATGCAACATAGGGGTGTGCTGCCTCTGGAAACTGCTATGTTTACAGCCAGATACCAGCCCTGCTTCCCAGGCATGGTTTTAGACATCCAGCTATTCCCCCTAGGAGCTCAGTGTCTGGAAATCAAGGCACGGAGGTTAGAGCTGCCAAGGCAAACACTGGTTCTGGGAAACCACTGCTCTGACTTGTCTCTTCCATAAGATTCTTTCAAAAGCCTTCTTGGGCTTTACTTCCCCAGGGTTGAAGGGACACTGGCCCTGTTTGCTGGGGAAAACGGGGACCTGGTGCCCCCTGCAATGTCTTGCATCCTTGTAGCAGCCTAAGGCTTGGAGCTGTTCTGTCACCGTGCTGACCACAGCCCCCAAGCCTTGCTCCTCACCCAGGTATGACTGGGGAACGCAGTGGGCACTGCAGAAACTGGCTCTGCCCGTGCACTGAACCCACAGGGAGTGTTCAGCCACGGTGGCATCCCAGGCTCAGGCAGCCAGCAGAGCAGTGGGTGCGGGATCTGCTGGCTCTTCCTCTCCTAGCGGCACGCAGCCTTTTCCCAGGCACAGAGGGCTCGGCAGTGTGGCTTCTGGGCCAGGGAATGGGCTGTGTGTGTTCTGTTTTGGTGGGGTTTCCATAGAGACTTGACCCCTCTGATGCTGTAGGTGACAAGGCTGCAGTGCAGGGTCCCTGTCGGCTCCTTTCCAGATGTGCAGGGACCCTGGGCCTTCAGAGCTGAACTTGGCCAAGTTTGTCTCATGCAGCAGCAGCGGTGCTGGGATGGGGGGTCCCTGTCGCCCATCCAGGACCCGATGTAGCTGCCAGTGAAGCTCTCAGCATGACTCCAGATCTCATTGCAAGTGTTATTTACCCTCATTAATTAATGAGCTTAATACACCAGGCTTTTTGCCAGCCTGTAATGATTCCCTGCAGCAGGGATTCTCCCCAGTGGATTGTGCAGGCTGGTTTTCCTCCCCACCATCCTGCCTGCAGCTCGGTGGGGGTCTCCCCAGCACCCGCCTGGCCCCATGCCAGGCAGCCTTAACAGCATCCTTATGGTGGGCACCAACCCTGGCCCCTCAGTGGAGGGCCAAGCTGCAGGCTCCCTCCCCAGCACCTCCAGGTGGGGTGCTCACTGCAGAGAGGTCTCACCTGGGACCCAGACTATGGTGGGCTGGAAAGGAGCTGATGAAAGGTTGCTGGGGGGCTCTTTGAGCCAGTGCTCTTGAGACAGGGAGGAAGGCAGGCTAGGGGCAGCAGGGATGGGAGGGGATGCCCTGATGGCTGGTACCTAGGTTAGTTCTGGATGTGAATGGATGGTGTCTCTTCACTATCCACCCCACCCAAGGCAGTGAGGGAGTTGGACACACCTTGTGCCTCCTCGGTACAGCAGGTACCCACAAGGTGATTGTTAAGAGCAGGAAGCTGAAGGCTGTAGTGGAGTTTTGGGATCCCATGTGGGCTATCCATGTGTACGTCGAGAGGCTGGGGGTCTTCACATGCTGTCAGGTCAATGTGGGGACTGGGGCACTGACACAGCAGAGCGGCACTTTGCTTGAGCAGAGAAGGCAGCTCTGGCCTCTAATCCTTGGTGCATTTTTGTATTTATTTTTGGGAGGCCAATATGAACTGAAAATGCCTCTTTACTTGAAGCTTGGAAAACATCCTTCCCCTTGGGGATGTCAAATATTTTATTTTGTTTTCAGGTCGACTTGCTAGTGGGATAAAAATGTTGGAGGGCTCTGGTGATTACAGACGTTCTCTCCGGGGTATGGAGGAAAATAGACAACAAAGTGGATGCAGTTTTGCTTGGAAATCCCCCAGGCCCTGTGAACTTGTTCTGGGCAAATACCCATGCTGGCTCCCAGCTTTTCTGGGTGCCAGTGGAGCTACAACTGGGAGCTGTGTGCTGCTTCTCCTTGTTGGGTGCAGGGCAAGGATCCAACTGCCTGGTACAATGCACCAGTGGCCAACGTGTTTTGAGGCAGTTTGGGTGATGGGTGCTAGCCCGGGTATCCCTGAGCTGCAGGAGGAGCATAGTGGTATTTCTCAACAGAAGACTGAGGGTGCCCTGCTGCCAGAAACAGGGCTTCATCACTCACACTGTACTTAGTGACTCAGAAAAGAGACAGGTGAATGTTGAAAGGCTGGGCCTGGAGGGGCACTGCAGGCTGCACACACAGAAAACACCAGGGAGGGACATGCTGTGGGCCGGAATGACAAGAGTAGGCCTGCGCTACAGCATCTGACCTAGTCTGTGCAGGGAAGGGAGACACAACCATTGCGGTGTGGAGAGGCTCCTAAATGTAGGGAGGTGGCAGGACAGCTCTGATGTACCAGGGACTGGAGCAGCACAGCTGGGAAACAAAGCACAACAGATTTAAAGCATTTGCTGGGAAGTCAATAAATAGGAGCCAAACGGGATGAAGTGCTGGAAGATGTGATTCAAGGTGGGATGGTAAATGCAATCCTGTAAGTCCAGATTGCTCCCACGAGGGCCAAGAACCAGCTCCAATATACCCTGAAGTCGGTGGTGTGGCTCTCCCTGGCTTTTGGTTGGTCCCAAGGAGAGGCTAATGTACTGGGCGTAAATACTAGAGAGGGCTTAGGAGAGCAGGCAGGGATGAAGGAGGAGGAATGGCATGAAACCAAGGAGAGGAGGATTTGGGCTGTAAATCCACCTGCCAGTGCAGTGCACTGGGCTGTCGTGCAGGGAGAGCTGCTGGTGCAGGCTTCAGCCAGAGAACTGGTGAGGAAGGTGCTGGCTGGGGCTCAGCAGCTTGCTGCTGGCTTGCTGCTACCTGGGAACATCAGCGAGGCAGTTGCCCACCAGCATGCAGGCTGGTCTCTGCAGCAGCCTTTATATCACCACTTGGGGTGAGCAGCTGGGGGACCACTCATGGTGCTCCTGGAGTGCCCTGGGGCTGCTTGCTGGAGAGGAATACCTGTGCTCAGGAGATGGAGGTGTGCATGCTGCTAATGGATGTGCAAACCTGTGGCTCTTCCTCTTGCTCTGCTCTGTTCTGTCCTGACCTTCCATTTTGCTTGGGTAAGACATGGCAGAGAGCTATATTCCTCTCCCCTCCCTGCACTGCCACTGTGGCATGACCACACCGAGCAGCGTGTTGACAAGGGGTGGCAAACACCTTTGCACCCCTGCTGTTTGGCCCCACCTCCAGTGAATTTTTAACCAGGAATATAAAGTGTGATGTCAACAGCCTGGGCCCAACCCAGGGCAAATGGCACCACTGGGCGAGTGCTCTATGCCAGGGCAAGGCTGGGAAGTGCTCCCTGTCACTCGTGGCCTGTGAGCAGCCCCTGAGTGGTGCCCATGCTCCCTGCCAGTGCCCAGCACACATATGCATCTACCCAGCAGGCAGAGGCAATGCCTTACAGGTACTGGGCAGCTTCCTGAAGCAGCAGAAATTGCTTCCTCAATGGTCCTGGCTGGATTTGATAGCCCCTACAGAAACAGCCAGGGCTGTGCCAGAAAATGCACCAAACCCTCCCCCAGTAGGATTTAGCCAGGAGGTTTCCTTGGGTTGCCACTAATGGAAAGCTTGCAGGAAAGGGCAGGTGGAGACTCTGGTCAGACCATGTGCAGGGAGACTGGGGGAGTGGTGCCTGGATCAGATTGACAGGAATTTTCCATGTAGCTGGGACTTGGAGGGGTTGGAAAGGTGCTTTCTTGTGTCCCACAGATGGAAATTCCAGATGCCTCTTTGGTGTGGCCCTGCACAGGGCTCACCCTCTCCCCACTGAGACCCTGTGCCACACAGCAGCGCCTCACTGGGCTGGGAGCTGACCCTGGGGCTCCTGTGTTTGTTATTCCTCTCTCAGTGTAATATTAACCAGCTGATAATTACACCCTGGCTCTTGAGGTTGAGGTCTGACCTGACAAGGGACTGCCACGGGTAGCCAGCTGCTGGGCAGTTTCTGCTAGAAATGGCTGTGTGATTGCTCATGCCCATGGTAGGACGGACTCTGCACCGCACCCAGGAGGGCAGTGAGCACAGACTTTGGCATGGCAGCTGTTCACAGGCTCAAACCATTCGGGGCTTTACAGTGGCAGTGTGCTGGTGGGTGTGCTAAGCCCCCTGCCAGCATCCCCCATGGTGGCCTATTCTGAGCCCCTTCCCCAAGCCTCCTGCTCCCACACTGCCTTTCCCGCTGCTGTCCTGTTCCTGATTACTCCCAGCCGTTGGCCACCTGTCAGCTTTATGAAGATGTACCCCAGAGTTTTTCCTTAGGGTGTAATTTTCCCTGACAGCTGCCTTTGTGCTGTCATTTTCCCAGCCTGCCATAATGGGATTAGCCATGTGCAAATCCGGAGGTAAAGGAAGGCTAGTGGGTGTGTGCGGGGTGTGCCGGTCCCTTGCCGTGGGGTACCCCATACTTCTTTGCAGCGCCAGTATCTTGCAGGCCTTTTGATGTGATCACGTGTCTGGCAGCTCCCCCCAGTCTCTGCTGAGCTTTTCATAAACTGCCCTATAATTTTCCTGTCAAATTAGAGTCTTATGCTGAACTGGGTAGGGCATATTTTACAACAAATCATCTTGGCTGAGTGGGCCCTTGACTTGCACAAGTGTGGGCTAAAATATGGCCAGGCAGGGAGATTTTGCATCACTCGCAGTTGTTCGAGTGCTGGGAATATGCAGTTCTGGGGTGCTGCCAGCCCCCGGGTCGTGCCTTCGCTGGTGCACCATCTCCCCACTGTGCAAGCCTGCTCGGAGGTGGGCGTGATGTGAGAAGCATGGGCGTCCCTGCTCTGCCTCAGTGAGGGGGGACAGGAGGGGAGCTGGGAGCTGTCACCTTGGCAGATGGGATGGTTTGCTATGTGGAAATAATCGGGGTTTTTTTGCTGTGTTAACAAAACAAACCCAAATTGGCTTATGCTACCCACCCTGCCTGCTAAAATACTTCTGACTTTTCCAGTCATTACTCCACTAATCACGTGGAGCCAAGTGGCTGGAGGGGGAAGTTTGGGCAGGCAGTGTGTGCCCATAGCTCTGGCATGCCCAGGAGCTCTCACCTTGCAACCCTGCCCCAAGAGCTTGGGAAACTCTTGGGGGCTGTGAGGACCTCGCACAAAATACACTGCAGATGGGCCTGGGAAGCTGGTGCTGGATGTTGCCAGCCTCTCCAAGGGACCGGGAAGAGGACCCTGTCCATAACAACACCACCCAAACAAATGGGACAGCTCAGGTTTTTCCGAGGACGGTTGCTAAGCCATTGGGGTGTGCTGGCGCCTGATGTTCCAGGATGAAGCCTCACCCACAGATTCCTATCAGAGGGCACAGACAGTTAAGTCATGCTGTGCTATAATGGTTAAATTAGCTGGAACAAGGTCTCCAGATAAGATAATGCTGTGGTTTTCTGAGGAGGCTGCTCTCCCTTGGTGTTGGCTGAGTTGTTTCCCTGGCAGGCTATGACCCTTGCTTCAAAGCCGTGCTAAGGCTGGGACCTGGCTTTGCTGAAGACGCTGCCCCTGCCTCTCTCCTGCAGCTCCTTGGAGCACCAGAACTTGCCCACTGCCTACCCTTGGCCATGTCTGTGGGCAGTGTCCCACTGTAGAGGGACTGCTGCTCGCTGCCTCTCCAAAATGGCTGACAGAGGGTTGCACCATGGTTTTGGCTCCTGGGGGGGCCCATGAATTGTAGAAGGAGAAGTGCCCCTAAATGTCAGGCTGCCGCAGCGTTTCCAGCCAACTCCCTCCAGCACAGGCTGATGGGGGCTCGGTTTATTGCCCTGCAAGACGATGAATTTCACACATCAGCATTAGGAGTGTTTATAGGCTCACTCCCTGTAAAGCAAGCAAGAGGCAGCATCCTGCAGGCTCCTGAGGTGCTGCCGTGCTCCAGGAGCACCTGCAGCCCTTCCTCCCAGGCGCCTCCACCAGACAGCTTTGCTGTGCTTCCCTGCTGCTGTGTGTGCCCACCAGTGGATAGGATGAGAGTGGGGTTGCAGTGATAAACAGGATGCGTGCACAGCCCTGATAGGGTGTAGAAACTGTGCCTGCAGATCCACAGCATCCTTCACCCTGACCCTGTCTCACCCCATTCCTGTGTAGTTTCACAGGGCACCATGTGCTGACACCACGCTCGGCTCACCCCTTCGTGAAATAGGCTGGGGGTAGCCCAAGGGGTGTGGATCCCTGCAGGAAGGCTGCCCAGGCTAAACCAACGTGCTGGGGCTGGCTGCCAGGCATTCAGTCCTGTGCAGGCAGGACTGGCTGAGAGCAGCGTGCGGCTCCTCAGTGCCTGCTTTGTGAGAGTTGCTGCCAGTTTTGTGCTCACCCATTGTGTGAACAGTCCCCAGTAAGTACACAGGGGAACCGAGGGGAGGGGGTGACTGGGCTCTGGCTCAGCCTGGTCACTCTGTGTGCGGCAGCATTTCTGCCAGAGGAGAGGCTAAGGTGAGTGGTCTGTAAAGACTGGCCACGGCGCTTGGCCAGCCAGAGCAGATCTGTGAGAGGCCAGTTTTCCACTGCCCACTGGCACAAAATCTGCCTTAAAAGAGAGCGCAGCTGAAGACAGCTGTCCTGGCTGGGTAGTGGCCTCAAAGCAGCCTTGCACCATGTGTGAGGAGAAGCAGGGCCACCAGAGAGGGGAGAGGACATGCCCCCTCCCCTGCATTTCATCAGAGTGCTGGCTGCACTCAGAACGGTGCGGGGAGGAGCTTCCAGCCCCAGCAATGCAATTGGGTGCTTGCGGGTCACTGTAGTTTGGTCCAGGGGGTACATTGGCATGGCTGAAATACGGTGCTTGCATATGTATGGTGCCTCGGGGCAGGAAGGACTGGGAGGAAGCAGGGTGCAGGGAGCAGCCCTTACAGGACAACTCCTTCTGCCCACGCTTTAAGACTCTCAGCATGTCTCGTGCATTAGCTGGGTGTAGGCTTCCCAGCAATGTCCCTGTCAGCATAGGCTGCTGACCACTCCGCTGAGCCCAGCGGTACCCTTGCAGTACCGTGTCGGAAGTGCTCCCCAGCCTGCGGTGGAATTGCCAGCAGCAGTGGAGAGCATCAGCAGGATGAGGGCTTCCACTGGGAAGGGAGGCTGGAGCCAGGTTGGATCATAAAGCAATCCCAGATGAACCGTGAACTTATCATCTAGGCACAGCTTGCAGCCTCTCCTGCTGCATCCATGGGTGGGCTCTGGTGTCAACAGGGCCCTGTTTGTGCAGGCAAGGGTTGCCCTGCATTTGAGGAGGCAGACACTAGATGTCCTTGTGCTGGGTTTCACAAGACATCATGACCTTTGCAGCACAGCAACATGCCTTGGGGAGGATTGTTTCATACAAAACAGAGGTTTGGATAGGCTTTTCGTTCCCTTCTCAGCCAAGCACAAAGGAAGAGCAAGTCCTCGCTCCTAATAAAATGACAACAGTCCATGACACTGATGAGCTGTCTGTCTGCAGTGAATAGAGGAGCCACGTCCCGTACACCCGCCCTTCATGAGGTCCTGTAAGAAGTCGGTTACAGCCCTGCAGCTCCCTCTTGCTTCATCTCATACCCCAAACTTCCCCACAGATGGGAGATGCTGCTTGAGGGCTGGATTTTTACACTCCCTTTGGGAAAAACCAGCTCTGTGCTCAGAGAGGTGAGCCCTGGTTGTCAGTGCCCAGTGAGTCTTTATCTGGGAGCAGGGTTCATTAACAGTGCCAGTCACACCTCCAGCCCCACTCAGAGCGGGGCACTTGTGCACCACAAGCGTGGGCAGGGAGCCAGCGAGAGGCCAGGGCGTGGGGGTTCAGTGTGCAGGGCTGCAGAGTGAGGGGTGTTGGGGTGAAAGGGGTGCATGGGGTGCATGGGGTACAGGGGCAGGGTGTAGGGCTGCAAGATGCAAAAAAAACATGGAGGTGCAAAAGGTGAAAGTGGAGGCAGGATGCAAGGGGTGGAGGAGGTGCAGCAGAGGGGATTGCAGGAGTCCAGGGGTGCAAGAGGTGTACGTGGAGGGATTGTAGGGGTGCAGGGGGTGTAGGGCCACAGAGTGTGCTGCGTGCAAGGGGTGCAGGAGGAGGAATTGCAGGGATGCAGAATGCAAGGGGAGGCAGGGCCCCGCCCCGGGAGCCCCTGCAGGGCTGTGCCCCGGGCGGTGCCTCCAGCTGCGGGCGGGGCCGCACATCTGGGCGGGGCGGGCGGCGGTAACTCCGGCGGGTCCGGCGCGGAGCATCCACAGCCGGTGCGAGCGGCGAGCCGAGATCATGCCCAAGTGCCCCCGCTGCCAGAAGGAGGTCTACTTCGGTAAGGGCTTCCTGCTCTCCCGCGGTGCTGTGGGGCTGCTTCAGCCGGGGTGTCCCAATGCTGCACTACTCCAGGCTTCGTGTCCCCGGGCACCCCAGTGCTGCGTGCCCCTGTGCTGTGGGCTGCAGGGTGTCCCGGTGCTGCGTGTCCCGGTCCCCTGGAGCTTACAGGACCCCACCGCTGTGCATCCTGGGTGCACCATGTTGTGCACAAATTCTTGGGGCGCCCCAGAGTTGCGCACTCTTGCTGCTATGGGTCCCTGGTGTCCCCTGGGTGGGTGTCCCTCTAAATCCACCCGAGAAGAAGGTGCCTTGCTGCATGGTGTGGGGAGCAGTGGGTACCCACAGACTGCAGACAGGGCCATGGCACAGCATGGGAGCTCAGCACTGTTTCCTTCCCAGCGTTGCCTGCAGCCCCGGGTGCTGAGACAGGCAGCTGGGCCAGCCTTGAGAACTGCTCAGTTAGCAGCCCAAAGGCCTGGGCAGTGTAGCCTGCTGCTTTGAAAGCCTTGGTGGGTGAGCCAGCAGCTTCCTAAAGGCAAATCTTGCCCTTGGGCATGTTCCTGGGTCAGTGGCTTGCCCATGTTTTCTTGTGTGGTTCAGCACAGCAATTATGGCAGCCCTGGGGTGTTATTTTTAAGGTGCTCTTGCAGGCTAGTCTTGAACCCTGTTGGGCTTCTGTCTGCTGCTGGGCTTCAGGCAAACATCCTCCCTCAGAAGCGGGGCCCCGAAGCTCCAGGCTCCTGTGAGCTCCATGCTATGGTCCTGTTGTCCTGCCTGAGGGTATTTGGGGCGTTTGAGCTTCTCACCCTGCTGGCAACCACTGCTGGAACAGGCAGACTCCATCCGCTGGACTTCTTCCCTGGTTTAGCTGAACTTGAGGGGGGGGGATGTGCTGGGAGCAGCTTGTATGCACTCCTTGCTTTTAATTACTACAGATGAGGGATCTGAGAGCTGAGTGCCATCCCTGACTTCTGCTCTCTTTGCCCTGTTTCTGCTCTACTTGTGTCTCATCTTTCACTTCTGCTCTGCCAAAAAATTTGGAGGATCATACACAGGGGCTGCTCTTCTTACACAACAGCCGTGTCCGTTAATGCTGCTCACCCTGCTTCTTGTGCTGGGACTGGCGCAGGCACTGTCTGGCAGGATGCTGGGGACATGGCTCCTACGGTTGGGGAGCATCTCTGACTGAACTTGAACTCACTGCTTGCAGTCAGGTTTTGGGGTTGGGGTTAGGCATGACCCAGTTTGTGGTGCCCTCCCATATCTGAGGGTCCTGGAGTTGCTCATTTACGCATATGGCTTGATACAAGGAGCTGTTAGGTGCTGATGTCAGTGTCCACCTTTCCCTGTGGATCTGCTTCAATCCTAGCTGGGGTGAGCTGTGTTTGCTGTGCCTGCGGGTGTGGCTGTGGAGCCACTGGGCCAAACTGTTTGACCAAGGAGTGGTTTTGCCCAGCGCTTATCAAGCTACTCTTACAAAACATCTCTGTTGATGCAGAGGCTGAGGATGTTTAAAAGCTGCTGGACAACCAAGCTCACTGTCTGATTTCTGTGCCTGGAGATAACAAGTGCTGGCAGAGGAAGCAGAGCAAGCCCTGCTCCTGCGTGCCCTGGTTCTCTCAGAATTCTGCTTGGGTGTGCCTGGGACTGCTTATGGCCAAATCGTGTCTGTAGAGAGCAGGGATGAGGTGGAAATAACACAGAGAGGCCTGGGAAAGGCATTCACAGGGCCACCACCCGCTTTCCAATGGAACCTTGCCTGCCTAGCTGGGAGCTTCAGGGGGGGGCTGCTGCAGCAAGCCTTGGCAGAGCTCCTGCCCAAGTGTTGGTGCAAATGCTTGTGCAAGAGGTTGAGTTCTCTCCTGAGGCTCTGTGATGGGAGGACCCCACCATGGGCCAGGATCGGGTTCCTAGGGCTGCGAGGGGGAGGATGCTGTGGGCCCTGCTGGGCTGCTGGCACAGGAGGCTCTTTGTGCTGCTGGGGCATGGCAGCAGGGCTGCCTCATGACATTTGGGCACTGCCTCCTCTCCCACCTCTGCAGCCCCTAGCTTGCTCCTTGCATAAGCTTTTGTGGGCATATTTGGACTCCAAAGAAGAGGTGCTTCAGGCTGCTGAGGCTCCCCCCCTGGCCCGCCCCGGCACACACTGCCAGCAGTGGCTCGGTCCCACTGCTCAACCTGCTTTTGCAGGCATGGTGAGAGTGCTTGGACCTGGCTCTGGCAGGATTCCTGTGGCAAACTCTGCTTTATCACTTAATAAATCCCTAGGAACACAGCTGCCAATATGAAGAGCACATGCATCTGCAAAAAATACCCTCCTCCCCCACTATGCCACAATTAAAAGTCACCCTGTTCTCCATAAACATGTTGTGGCCCCAGCAAACAGCATGTTGTCACCTCTTTGGCTGCCTGAATCCTGGCCAGGCTCCAGCTCTGCTCTGATTTGCCAAGGTGTGTGCAAAATCGGAGCTGTGGCTGGAGCAGTGGTGGCTGATAGGGACTGTTTTGTGTGGGGACAGGGCATGACGATGGCTTTGCCTCCCTGGTCTTCACTTGCATTCCCCCTTTCTCCCATGCCACCTCTAGTAACTGCTTGGACTTCAGTTGGCTAGGGAGAAATCCCCTTGTAGGCTGATGTTGGAAGACAGGAGGTCCCCGAATCTTTGGAAGATGGGTAGAAGTTGACCCATCCACATGGATGTGGCAGTGTTCACCCAGAGCTGTTTCAGCTCCTGGTGCCCAGATGTGCACAGTGAGCACTTGTGTTTGAAACACAGTGCCCTGTGTCCTGGACAAATAAACTTGAGAAAATGCCCCAACGTATCCTTTCTAGGGTAGCAGAGAGCCCAACCTGCCAAAACTGACTTGTTGCACCTGTTCAGTGCCTCAACTAACTCTCCTTTCTGTGGCAGCTGAGAAGGTGACTTCTCTGGGAAAGGACTGGCATCGGCCCTGCTTGAGGTGTGAGAAGTGTAACAAGACCCTGACATCTGGGGGCCATGCAGAGGTGAGGTTTGCTACCCAGGCAGTCCCCATCCCCCACGGCTAGGGGCTGCAGGAGGGGTGGGCTGGGCAGAGATGGAGCCGAAGGGCAGTCGGGGCTAATGCTCACTTTTCCTCCCTGCAGCATGATGGGAAGCCGTACTGCAACCACCCCTGCTATGCTGCTTTGTTTGGGCCTAAAGGTAGGGTCACTGTGACTGGAGTTGTGGGAGGGAGAGGGGCTCAGGGCTCCCATTCCTGCTGAGGTGCATCGCTCAGTGCGCTCGCTGTCCGATGGCAATGCTGATCCTATTCTGGGTGTCTTCCAGGGTTTGGCCGGGGAGGAGCTGAGAGCCACACGTTCAAGTAAACTTCAGGTTGGTGTCACTCCTCAGTGCTCCCTTCTTGCCTCCGATTGGATGGACTGGCTGGGGCTGTCCCCTGCCAGGCAGCTGGGGAAGGCAGGCATGCCATGGCATCTCTCTTGGCTGCCTGTGACTCCCAGACCTCATCCAGGGCTTGGGAACAACCCTCTGGGTGCCATCTCCTCCTCTCTGCCAGCCCCAAGTGACCATCAGCACCTACTTAGCTCCGGCAGCAGATGCCAAAGGCTTTTGCTTTGTGGCCTGTTGGCAAAGATGGGGTCTGTCCCAAAGCACTGTTGTCCCTGGTATGTTTCTGTTCTCAACCCAGTCTGACTTCATCCACCTCTCTCTTCTATCCCTTTCCAGGTCTGACAGCCAGGGTTCCCAGCACAGCCCGAAGACAGCACAAACGCACTGCGACAGACATGCATTTTAGTTTTTATTTCACTTTGTACTAGACTAGCACATTGAAAGCAATAAGTAACCAAGGCCGGAGCTGGTGTGGAGAGGAGCTCTACTCCAGATGGAGCTTTGCCAGGGTGTTGGGATGCCCTGCCGGATAGGAAATTTGGCCAATATCACTGAAGGCTGCCTGGAGAGAAGACTGCACCATTCCAGTCAAAACCCATCCCTGCTTCTGGCACCCAGCTCTCATGGCTGGGCCCACAGCTGTATTCTCAGTCTTTAATAAACCCAGACCAAAATATGCTTCCCCCATGTAGCAGCTGTGCTCTCTGTAACAGGGGTCCCATGAAACTCGCTTGCAAAGCATTTTCTGCTTGCTTAAGGACCCCATGTGGCCTCTGGATCGAGCTGCACACTGTGCAATGACTCCGTGTGCTTTTGCTCCTGGCATGCGTGGGTCCTGCCCATGGCAGGCAAGAGCCGGCAAGAGCAGGCGCTGGGGCTGAGTGCACCCATCGGAATGGGGTGGTGGGTGTCATGCTGTTTTTTGTCTGGGGACTTGGATTTCTTGGGCTTGGGAGAAAGTCCTACACCACCCACAGCCTTGCTGGGTCTGTGTCATGACATTTGCAGGATCCTGGAGCATGGTGGCTCCTGCCAGTCTGAGACTGCTGACCCGCTGTCTCTCTACATTCAGCAGCGTCCTGGCTGCGTCCCAGCCCCTGGCAGGGCCTGCTGCAGAGCCATGCCTGTGGGCAGCCCCCAGCTCTTTGTTCCTGGATCTGAAACGGCACTTTGCAGCCCTCAGTTGGGGCCAGGGAGGTGTTTGGCTGGGAGACAGCTGACTGCCACATCAGAAAAACCTGGTGGGTGTTTGCTGCTTTCGGTCTGAGCAGCCTTATGAAAAGGCCAAGCAAGACCAGGTTATGGGCAAGGCAGAGCCAGGCTCTCTTGGTAGGGAAAGCAATGGTGCAGTATTACAAAGAAAGAGCTGGCTCATGAGCACTTTGCTCTTTCATATTTCAACCCTTTGACTCATTGGAAGAAAAGAACTGTCAGATGTAAAAGAGGTCAGTTGAGGAATGTTTCTAAAATGGTTTCTCAACCATGTCTTTCCCTAACCTAAGCCACCTCATTTACATACTCAGAGATACTTCATAACACACTGGGATATTTTTGTCTACGGTTTATGCATGCATTTCCTTAGAGACAGTTCTGTGTCTTACTGTCACACCAGCCTTCCTGGGGCTTAGCCAGAACCTTCAGGGGTCACAGGTACATGTCTAATGTCAAAATCTTTGACACAAAAGCAGACCAATCTGATAAGCATCTTAAAAGCTCCCATGTGCTTGATGCCAAAGGGCTCTGCACTCACCAAGCATACTTCAGTGGGAGAAACTCAATCAGCTGGCACTGCCTACTCTCCCACCCAGTAAACACAACAAATGCAGGTGGCTGTGTCAAAGGCAAACCCCAACTATTGCTGTTTGGCTACTGCCAAGCCTATCAGCTAGCCAGGGCTCATTGGGCCCCTACCTTCCCACTCCTACCACTGCCCTCGCCAGCAGCCTCCCAGGGATGCCAGCACCTGCGGCTCCTGGCCAGTGAAACACAGTCCCACTCTGCTGCTGTCACTGAGCTTGCCCCTGGGGCAAACCAGACTTCAAAGCAAACTAGAGACAGAATCTCAGCCACCATGTATCCTCTAGCATTAAAAAAAAGGCAAACACAAGCCCTGTCATCCTCTGGGCTTGCTTAAGTGTGTCCAGCTGGGAAACGGAGCTGTGAATTGGTCTTCGCCAACAGGGTCCTGTAACAAAACTTTGCAGAAGCAGCTAATTCCAGGTGCAAGGGGCTAGGCTTGAAAGGATAACCAGGGAACCAGTGACAGGTATGGAAAAGCAGGTGTTGCTTGGGGAGAGGCAGCGGGAGATCCAGCCCTCCAGCTGAAATTCCCTTCAGTGGCTGCAGCTGGAGCAGGCAGCAGCAGGTTGCCCTTTCCAGTGTTCTTCCCTAGGGCTGCTGTTTGCAGGAGTTCCTGCCACTGACTTGCAGTGTAGGGGCTGGGTGCGGCTCTCCTTCCCCTGGGTGCGTGGAGGGGTGAAGGAACTGTGCAAGGTCTGTGCAGCCTCAGAAAACCTGCAAAGAAGCTAAACCCGATCCTGCAGCTGCCTCACTCTGTGCTGCCCATGGCAGGGGTTAAAAACTGGGCGTCCCCTCAAGCAAGCTCTGGAGACAAGCTCCTCTGAAAAGCTCCTTTTGAGCGTCCTGTTTCTCTGCCTGCCCTGCAATAGGCATTCCCGCTGAGATGGCGTTTGGTCCCAGTGCTTGCTGTCAGGATACTCCCCTGTGAGTGCTGTGCTTGTACAAGTCATGCTCTCTGCCTGCTCCTGCCTTGATGCTGTCAGGTTCAGGAGTGGGTCACATCCGCAAAGAACCTTGGTCAAAAAAAATAATACATAAAATGATTTTGTAACACTCACTTTGGAGAGGAAGCAGAAACAGCTGTATTGCATTTGGATAGGAAATCTGCATGTGAGCCAGACGCTCCCCTCCGATGGCTCAGCAGTGTCGAGCACACTGGGGAGGTGGGCTTTGAACAGACCTAATCTTTTCCCTATTGAATAGTAAATCTCTGTCTGGAGTGTGAGCTGTGCAGACAGGCAGCAGCATGGCTTCCAGCACAGCTCATCTGTGATGCTCTCAGCTATGAGCCCTAGTGGGAGCTGGGAATAGGCAGGGATGGTCCCTTCTCTCCCAGTGAGGCGATGCCCTGGTTGTGCTGATCCTGCAAAAGGGGAGATGGTGAGAGCAGGATGCTCATGGAAAATCCCAACTTTTTGAAGGGAGCAGCCAAGGGATGCTGCCCCTGCTCTTGAGGCAGAGAGCAGACCCGTGGGAGGTGGCTGACATTCTCCACATCCTGCCAGGTCACCAGCCATCAGCAACAGGGATGTTGCTGCCATCGCAGGTGGGATTAAGGCATGGCCTCGGCCCTGAGGTGTCCATCTGGGAGAGTAAAAAGGTGTTGGGCAATGTCCAGCCTGGTGATGCCCAACACAAAGGTCCTGTGACCTGAAATACCACCGTTGCTGACCTCAGAGGAAGTGGCTTTTCTTCCTCTGCCATTATTACAGAAGCTGAGATCAGTGAAGTTTGTGGACTGTGGAGTGATGGTTGCTATAAACACTTCATGACTGCGACAAAGAAAACAAACATCACCATTCCTCTGGCAGCCGGGTGTGGGCGAGCCCCAACGCCTTTGGGGAGGGAAGCAGAAAAAGTTTTCCCTAAGGACAGGAAACAGGATCAGTTCAGAAACTAAACTGCTGCTGTTGCCTGCCCTGGCTCTGCAGCTTTGTGTACAGAAGAAAAAAAGAGAGGGGGCAGAAAGGGGACTTCAGCCGATCTGTAAGAGGTGGGGGTGTTGCTTCAGCCCCCAGTGGAGTCAGAGTGCAGGCAGGAGAGGCTGATGTGGGTCTCCTGGCCCTGGTCCTTCCTTCCAGCACACATGGGACAGACCTTAATCCGAGGCAGGAGACAGATGTGTCGCTGAGCCCGCAGCTGGCAAGGGGGACAGCTTAGGCTGGAAGCCTTGCAGCAGGGTGTGCCCCCGGTATTGCTTGCTAGGGCGGTCCTTAGTCAAAGCGGCAGCCTGGGAACAGTACTGTGTCTTGTCAGCGTGGCCACGGGTGTGAGCTGCAGCTCACATCTGGGTTAACATGTGGGGAGTTCTGGTTCAGTGCTGCCTTGCTGTGATACCGGTGGGACAATCAAACCTCCCCAACGATCTCTGATGTGGACACTGATGTGCCATCTCTAGCATGTGTCTCATCTGTGCAGGCTCCAGCCCTTTGTGGTGTGGATGGGGCCAGGGACCTGCCATGGGCTGAGCAGTTTTCTTCCTGCTGGTGTGTTTCTGCAAATACAGCTGCATCCCCTTTAGGGACAGGCAGGGTCCAGGCAGGGCCAGTGGAGTGTGGCATGGGGGCTGTGGCAGCAGCAGTTCCTGTGCTTTGCTGCACAGATCTCATGGGGATGAAGCCAGTCTGTAACTGGGTGGTACCCAGCTCATCACTGCTTCAGTTATTTTTAAGGCTGATTTCTGTTAGGCTCAAAGCGCTCTGATATCTTTTAGTGTCTGCCCATCTCCTAAAATCTCAGAAATCTGCCTTCTTATTCAGGCCATGGTAAGAGGCACCATGCAGCTAAAGGGGGGCAGCAGGAGCTCTACAAGCTCACGTGGGGAGCTGGGACTTCCTGGCCCAGCTCTGCAAAGCAGTGGTTTGAGGAAGTCCCATCCAACCAGTGGAAACAGCTTTGCAGAGCTGGCGACGAGGGTGTCAAACCTCATCCCTGATGGAGAACAACATACCCAGCAAGTACTGAAGCAGCTGAAGATACTGAAGGCAGTGGGGCTCTGTGTAAGGGGTGTAATGAGAAGTAGACAAAAACCACGAATCGTGGCACTGGAAACTGAGGTCTAATCAGGGACCAAGGAGAGGAGGGGACAGGCTGTTCTACTATCATCTTGTTCTCAGCGCTGGTGATCCAGAGTTGGAGAGGAGCTGAGCGTAAAGAGCCCTGGGGATGTTTGCCAGGTTCTGCATGTCTTTCCCCAGCAAGGAGCCTGAGAAGAAAAGATGGCATCAGGCACTAGAGCTGCATTTTACTTCCACACCTCTTGTGTTATTTGCAAGGAAACATGGAGCATTTCCAAAGGGGAAAGTAGAAGAGCTTCACATCAAAGCCTCTATCTTCCTTTCATGAGTCTTGGGTAAAAAGTCCAGGGGGAACGAGGGCAGAGGGAGTTTCACCGTGCAGAGGAGCATCAACTTGGCTATGTAAATAAAAAGAAAATTGTGAAACTCCTGAGAACAGAGAATGGTGAGATCTCAGATCTCTTTTTTTCTAATCCTTCGCAATTCACTTACCATACTGAAAATACAGACCCTGCATCAAAGAGCCTGAAACGCCAACACCGATCTTAAGCATCTGACTGCTGGGAGCTGACCTTGAATTTTGGGCCTACAGCCCACACACAGGTCTGTTGCAGATGAATTCACTAAGTCCAGCAAAACCTGCACTAGAGCATTCGTGTAGCTGTCATGGTCCCTCTTGAGGACCCAGTAATCTTGTTACATGATGTGACTCTTCTTGCTAAACATGTGCTGGCTGTGCCAGAAATATCAACAACATTTGCACTCACTGGTGAGGACGGTGGCAGGAAGCAGAGCAGTGCTCTCTGGCAAGGAGATGCTTATTTGCGGCCTGACGTGGCTGCTCTGAGCATGCTGGCGGCTGGATCCCACCAGCAGAGATCCCAGCAAGGCTGGTCTGGAAGGTACTACCCTATCCCCAGCCATGGAGGGCCGCTCAACTGACAGAGACATGAGCCCTCAGCAGCAGTGGCAGATGTAGGGCATGCTCCGTGCCTGAAGGGAGCTGTGATCCCTGAATCTTCCCCAGGCAGTGCGGAGCATCGCTGCAGGACTGCCCTTGCTATGCAAGAGCACTGTGTTCACAGCTCCTGTGCTGCTCTGCTCCTTCCTGCCAGCAGGATGCTCCCCCTGACTGCCAGGCTGTCTTCTCCTGCTTGGGTTAACCCAGCATTCCAAAGTGGGGAGAGAGTGCATGGATAGGAATTGGGAGGGCATTGGGAAGGAGCTGGAAACAGCTTGCCTGATCTGCTGCAGGTGCGAAATGCTATGATCACCCAAAGCCTCCCTCGCATGGGCAAGGAGAGCAGCTGCTTTCTACTGTGATGTCTGCTCAGCCACTGCTGCTGCTGTGGGGAGGAGAGGATCACTGGCTACCCTTAGCTGGCAGCAGACCGTGGGAAGCACTAATGCATGGCCCAGAGGCCTGGCTGGGAGACATGCTGACTCCTGCCTGTGCCTTCATGGCAATAAAAGCATTAAAAAAAAGTAAAAGAGCAAAGGAGAAGAGCTCACACCTTTCCCTTAGCAGAGCTGGGCTGTGGTGACATCAGGAAGCTGTGCTGCTGCTAGAGGGAGCAGAGATTGCCGTTATCACATACAATCTGCATGAGGCAATGAGATGTGGCTATCATCTCTGGCAACGGCCACAAACAGTCGGGCTGTCCGCGGCAGCGGGTTGCCATGGCACGGGTGCAAACAGACACTCTTGGCTCCAGCTTAGTCACAGGGCGGAAATGACCCCAGCTGACACATTGTGCTGAAAACAGACAGCTGCATGGCTGTGTGGCATCATGCAAGGCCAGGGGGCTGAAACAGGGCAAAGCACTGTAACTTCTCAGGAGGAGGGTGCCTGGCCTCTCAGTGTCAATCTGGATCTTCCCCATGTGTTCCCCATGGCTGCTCACACTGTTGGGGGTCCTGGAGGAGCAGCCAGACAGGTTGAGCTGGGCTCTTGAGGCTTCTGCCAGTCTCCTCTGACCTCACTGGTGTACACAGTGACATCCAAGTGGCATGCTGATATCAGCCAGTCATCATTTGTTTGCAACTGTCAGTCCCCGTGGGTCCAGGGCTCAGGAGAAGGGAGGCAAGGGTGGCTGGGATGCAGCAGGGCAGGGGCTCCGTTCCTATGGAGTAGCATCACCATCCCTACCGGGACAGCATGTCAGGTCTGTCACATCATCACCTCCTTTGTTCACAACACAAAATCCATCTCTGCAGCAGGAAACTATCACCTTCCCATCAGCTTCTCCCACCCTGGGAAAACCGCCTGGGCCACTGGCAGAGCAGATAAGTGGGGCCTCGGTTGTCGAGACTGAACCCCCACCGTTCCATGCTGTGCCAGAGAGGCTGGGATTTGCTGCTTGGCATTCGACTTGCCTGTGGCCAGGCGCCAACCCTCTGCAGCACCAGGCTTCTTGTGTCAGCTGCACCTATGGGGCTGAATGCCCGGGGAGCTGAGGGGCAGGAGACCAGGGGCAGCTGGCCCAGAGGGCAGCCAGCCCAGCTGCAGGGCAACATGGGGCTGGTTCAGCCAGTGGGATGAAGAGCTGGAATGGGGGCTCTCAGCATGCCACGATGGTGTGCAGCACAGCTGGTTCTCCCACACCAAGTGATGATACTCACTGGCTGAGTGGCTGGCGTGTTGGCTGGGGTCAGGAGCCCAGAGGGAGGATGATGGCTGGACCATCCAGTGGTGCGTGCACTGAATTCTGCAGGAGAGCCCTTGTCTTGGCAGCGGCAAAGCAGGCAGCTGCCCTGGGGAGGAATAGGCCTAGACAGAGGAATGTGTGTGGGGACAAGGATAGCTTTGAGCAGGGCTTATGGAGTGGTCAGGAAAACACAGGAAATTGGCCCCAGCTGAAGGTCCTCCTGCCTGGAGACTGCAGTGGGGATGGAAAAATAGACAAGCAATGTGTCATGGAGGGACCAGACAGTACCCGATAGCAGCAAGGTATGGGAAGCTGAGCAGGGTGCCAAAGACAGCAGAGGATTATCCTGGTCTGATAAGGCTCTGGGCAACAGAAAAGGACTTTGTGACTGTTGGGAACCAAAGGCAAGGAACATTATGGAGATGCCAAACCTGTTAGGGAAGAGAGCAAAGAAACTGATAGAGATTGCGGAGCTAGAGCTGGACAAGGGATAAGGAAAATGCTTTCCAGACCATTAGGAACAAAGTAGGATGTGAGACAACAGCTGCTGAAGAAGATATTTTAAAAATTCTTAAGCCTGGATAACTCACAACTGGGATCCCTTCAGGGCCAGCTGGGGCAGCAGCCAGGATCCGTGGGATTGGGAAAGCAGTAATGTAGCGCTTGTCGTTGGAAAGGGCTGCAGGGGTGGGAAGCAGGAAAGGCAGCAACCAGAGGGAAAGAGTGCAAATGCGGTTCACGTTAGCAAGCAGGCTTTGCTGAAGGTCTTGTCTGACCAGTGCGATATCTCTCCTCATTGCAAGCAGTTGTCTGGCTGCCAGAGGCCTTTCCATGACCGGTAGGAATTTTGTGTGTTATTTCATGGTGTTTGTTGGGGAAAAAGTGGGAAAATCATCACACTAGATCCATAGATAGCATCTTAAATGGGTAATGAACTGCACAACTGGCCATGAAACCACCAGTCAGGTTTCGAGCAGTTGTTATGTATGGGCAGAGGCAGCCCTGGTTCAGGTGAACCCCGCTGTGCTGGTGAAGCAGACTGGTCTCCCTGGCACACACTGGTTGTGGTCCCTCCATACTGCCTGCAGTGGGAATCCGTCTCCAGACCAGGCTTTGGCCACATAAACTCTAGCCAAGAAGTTGATGTTCCAATCTCAGTGACCCAGTCTATCTCCCAAACAGCAGAACCATTTCCCCTCGCTGGCCCCCAAGGATTAATCCCTGTGATTGCTTCAGTTGTAAGTTTGTGCCTTGGGACACATGCTGCCTGACTCATGCCCTATTGAACTGAGCAGGAGGCAGGAAACTGGGCGAGGAGCTGATCCCTGCATGTGGTCCCCATGGCCAAGAAATTATGTCATGGTTTGAGAGCAGCAAGGTCTTGTTTTCAAGAAAGCTGAGGAGGGACTTTTTACAAGGGCGGGTAGTGATTGAGCGAGGGGTAACAGCTTTAAACTGGAAAGGGGAAGATTTAGATCAGACATGAGAAAGAAGTTCATCACTCTGAGTGTGGGGAGGTCCTGGCACAGGTTGCCCCAGGAAGTTGTGGCTGCCCAGTCCCTGGAGGTGTTCAAGGCCAGGTTGGAAGGGGAGCACCCTGATCCGGTGGGAGGTGTCCCTGCCCAGGGCAGGGGGGCTGGAACTGGATGGGCTTTGAATTCCTTCCAGCCTAAACCATTCCATGATTCTATAGTTCAGAAGGCCCGGGTTTTGCAGTGACCCTTTCAGCTGGGAGGGATGGAGGAAGTCTGCTGGGCTGATGTGGGGTTCTGGCTGTCAAGCTGTGGCAGAGGCTGCCCAGAGAAGCATGGAATCTCCATCCCCGCGGTGTTAAAAGACAGGGAGACGAGTTTCTTGGGGATCTGGTTCAGTAGTGCACAGGTCACGGCTGGACTCGATGATCTCAAAGGTCTTTTCCACCCGAGTCTGTGATTCTCTGGTTCTATGACTGTGCACGTGTGCCGTGCCCCAGTGCCTCCCGGGGTCGGTGTGCAGCGAGTCCTGCGCCCTGGGGCCGGAGCACAGCGAGCGGATAACGGCGCTGCGGCACGGCCGCGGGGTCAGCGCCCCCCCCCCAGCCGCCAGGGGGCGCCGCGGCCCGCACCGCCGCACTGCGCAGGCGCGCGCGGAGCAGCGCGGGAAGCGGCGGGCGATGCGGCGACAGCGGGAGCAGCAGCAGCAGCAGCAGCGGGGCCGGGCCTTGCCGGGAGCCGCCGGGGCCCTGTGCCGGGCTCTGCCGCTCCGCTGCCGGCCCAGCCCCGACACCCTCCGCCGCGCCAAGTTCGAGCGGCCGCAGGCGGTGAGCGCCGCGCCGGCCCGCAGAGCCCGCGCCCCAGGCAGGGCGGCCCCGGGGCGGCCCCGCGGGGGCCTCTGCGAGCGGGGACCCTGTGCGGGAGGGGGCCTGGGTGCGGAGGCCCCTGCCGTGTGGCCGCTGACCCCGGGGCTCGGTGTTGTGGTGACTTGGACGCAGAGCTTCGCATTCCGCCGCGGCCTGCCCAGGTGCCCGGTCTCCACTCTGCTCGGCCGCTGTGTTCGGGGCTCTGCAGGCTCACCCAGCTGCTCTGCCTGCTCGCTTCGCTCTCTTAACGCCTCACCAGCGGTAACTGGAATCCCAACCACAGCAATCGCTGCTTCGGTCCTTGTGTGGCCAGGAAGTTATTTCCAGTCCCAACGTTGTGGGCTGTCTCATGGTGATTTTTTGATGCTGTCACGGTCAGGTCTTTTAAGCATTCTCATGTTCTGGTTTGACCGTGGGCGAGTTGTGCCACGTGCTGTATCAGAGCAGATACTTGGGGAGCTGAGCTTCTGCAGGCCGGTGCCTCAGAGCAGCAGTGCTGGGTCGTGCTCTGCAAGCAGTGTTATTAGCCCTCCTCTTTCTGAGCACAGCTCACTGTAAGGAGCTTTCATAACACAACTGATGCATGAACGTGCCTGATCCGACAGTGTTGGCAGGATGCAAGTGTGCTCTTCTGTGTAAAAACTGATACCCAAGTATGGGTTAAATTGCCTAATTAAGGTTAAATACATGGCAGATCTTTTGCCTTCTGATCTCCCCTCACCCCTCTGTCTTTTGCAGAGCCTGGATTTCTGGAGACTGCTCTACTCTCTTCTGAAACAAATTCATGAAGGCAGGTGGACGGAGTCGGATGCCATAGGTAACTTAGCCTGGCTGGGTGTGCAATTTCCATCTATCTCAGGGCCGTACTGGGACTGGTATTGTAGCACTTTTTCTTTGGCTCCTTGATCCCTGTCAGGAGTGCTCCAGTTTGAATACCTGTGCCACAAACATACTGTTGCATCAGAGCGGTGCAGGCAAATTTACTTGTCTTTGAGCTGCTTTGTCCAGGAAACTGGAGTGGTTTTGTGTCTTCTGAGAACTCTTACTTCCCTTTGTCATTTTATTGCAGGTAAATCTCTGCAATGATCTTATGATTCTCGGCATCTACAGAGATAAATACAGAAATAGATTTGGGTTTGCTTTGGTTCCTTCTTTCCCCTTTCCATAATGATGCGTGGTTCTGTGGTTAATTTTATATCAGGTCTTGTCTCGGAGCTGTGAGCTACAGCATGTGAACCATTAAGGCAGTGGTTTGGATTGAAATTCTAGACAAAATGGAAAGTAAAGTGTATGTGAATATTTCTGATGGACCAAGAATATCTCTTTGGACAGGGCCACTGCTCCAGAGAGAAACTGAGTGCAGGTTGGCTTCTCACAATTAGAGAGCGCTTTTTACTTCTTAAATATGCGTTATTCCAAATACGATACTATTCTCTAAACTTCTCTCTTGAAAGATGTCTGTCTAGAGAGAATTTTGAGAATGGGTAGAGGCCTTCTGAGACTGAAACCACTTAAAATCCTCTTTGACTATTGAAAGCAAAAAAAGACCTAAACAGCATTGTTTTAGCCCCCCTAAAAAGCTACGAATTTGGTGGCTCTGTAAAAGGCATTAAAAAAGACTGAACATTGCAGACGATATCTCTCAAGGAGTGTGGAGCAGAACCAGCACAGTTTTGCTGGTAGCTCAGCAGGAAGTCAGTGTGGTGTTGTGTTACTCACAGCTGCTGTTTTTCATTCAACTGTTTCTGCTTTTCTACTCATACACAATCTGTTGTGTATGGTAGCTCAATTTGTTGTCTGTCTCTTAAAACTTTGTGGAGGTGGTCCTGCACAAGTGCAGCCTCATTGAATCATGGCTGCTTCCATTTGAGTTGCTTGTAGCAATGGTGACTGGATTTCCAGTGTATGGCAAGTTG
Source organism: Dromococcyx pavoninus (assembly GCA_033558185.1). Taxonomy (NCBI): domain Eukaryota; kingdom Metazoa; phylum Chordata; class Aves; order Cuculiformes; family Neomorphidae; genus Dromococcyx; species Dromococcyx pavoninus. Next base: position 624,901 of record JAUMJL010000190.1, on the reverse strand, counting down.
CTGTCTCTACAGAAAGCAAACTCGGCCTCTGCTGATAGATTGTGAGGTAGGAGTGTGTAGTTCTGCTCAGAAGTGTTGAGCTGATTTTTAAGCAGCTTGTTTAATCACAACTCTGTGATTAAAGCTGAGACTCAGGTTGAATAGCTGTTCTGGTTTTCAGATTACACTGATGATCTTTGCTTGGTCAAATGAATGAGTTGTCTGCTGTGAACACAATATTTTACTGCCTTCTCTGTCCCTGTTCTGGAGCATTTGTGGTTGTTGATGTATTTTTTCATGGAAGCCTTGGGCATAGGGACTAAATAACTTTCAGGTTTGCACAGGATCCTGTAGTACCACAAAGAATTGAAATGGATTCTTCTAATCCATGTCTAGTGCTTCAGTCTGTGTATCAGGCTTTCCTTTCTTTGTTGGCTTTGTGCAGGTTATTAATTAACTTAGTGAAAACAAGGAGAGCAGCAGTAGTCACATCCAAGAGGGAGCCTGTGAAGACTTCTTCAGTATGAGGGTCACTGTATGCATAGGCATGGGAACAGCTTTCTGGAAAAGAGAACCCATGTTCAAATGGTCTTTTACCGTTTCTTTTTTTTTTTTTTAGGCTAAAAGTTTTTTCCAAAGGAAGTACTGAGTGTTGGCCTGTAGGCTGCTTCTGGTGTTGGGGTCACAGTGGTTCTTTCCATTACTCTGTAGAGTGAGATCCAGACAGCACTCCAGCTGTTGGCCTATTTGCATTGTGAGGTGCTTAGAAGAAAGCAGTGCGTTGCAAGGAAAGAATGCTCTTACAGATTTTGCCTGTGGAAAAGGACAGATTTTTCCAGAAAACTTTTCCTTAATCTGGGATATCCTTTTATCGAGTGACTTTTGAAGTTGCATCCTGATGTGTATTTCTGTTTTGCGTTAGTAGTTTTCATTAGTCAGCTTTTGATTTTTATCTTGTTGTAGAAGTGAGTTTTAGAGCAGATTAAAATTTGCTCTGAATAGAACAGTCACTAGGCATTCCCTTGTGGTGGTTGTGATGTGGTATTTGTTAGGAAGACATTCTGCAGCATGTTTTTAAATGGTTTGAGATGTTTTATTGCCTAGCTAGCAGAAAATAAAATATTTGAAAAATCACATAGAGAAAAAAAATCCACACAGAATGATATTGTATAATAAAATATAGTAACTACTGTGTTCTTGCAGAAAGAAGCCAGAAACCCCACTGAAGCCTGCCAGGCAGTGGTTATAAAATTATGCAAATGGCTGTTTTGGTTTCCCATTTTGGAAGAGATTTTTCTTCACGCAGTAAAACCCACTGACTGTAAACTTTGATGGGAAGGTGTTAATGCACTTCTGCTCCTTCAGTGTGTCAGAACAGTGGGTCTCTCGTCAGTGGAATATAAGACAATGCAAGCTGTGTAATAGTACCCTGGGCACACCCTTCCTGACGAAGTCATGATCAGTGTGCAATGATTAGTCTCACCCCAGGCTGATAGTGGATGGTCTTGGTGAACAGCCAGACAGCCTCCCCAGACAGCAGTGCAGCGCACAGTTAGATAGCTGGAGGAAATCTTTCTTTTCTGGAGTCGCAATTCATTTTTTTGTAGTATGGGAAAGAGGTCTGGAGCTGCAATATATTTTAGTTCGTTTGACAAATGAAGCAGAAAACCTTCTGCAGCAGCAGTTTCCCATAATAGTGCATTACCTATGCAGGTGTTTCTTGCCTGAGTACGTGAAGTAATGTATCTGTTCTTGTACTTCATTTAGTTCCGTTCCATCGTAGCCTGCCAGGCTCATGTATAACCCTTATTTAAATATCATGTTGTAATTCACTGGCGATATTCTGCAGGATTCATAAAGAGAAAGAGCACAGCTTGAGTGTAGTCTTAAGATACCTGAACCCTGGGGTTCCTCCGCGGCATGGTCGTGTTTGCTGAATGCACTTGTATAAATTATATGCATGCAGAAGGAGATTAGTTGGAAGGACCAGGTACATCTTTATAAATTGCCTAATCCTAATGAAATGCTGTAAGAAGATGTTGTTACATAGAAGGTGTTTGAGTGATTGGTGTTATCTGCTGTCTTGAGGGATGGCTTTTCCTCTCTCTCTTGGCTGTGCATTGTGGGGGAATCCATCTTGGTCTTGGGTACTTACAGGGCCTCTGCTGCCATTTATCTGAGCACCATTTCCTTCTAAGTGGAGCAGAAAATTAAGTGGCTCTATGAGTTCCAGTTCCAGATCCATGCTTTGACTGCTCACCCGCAATTTCTGCTGGATACTCACACCAACCATATGCTCTCATTGCAGAAGGAGAGATGAAATAGGGGAAATAAAGGACCAACACAGAAATTCAGGTGGAAAATTGCTTTGGTGGATCAGGTCCTGAGTGATATGTCAGAGCAGGGAGGTGGTGGTGGCTTGCTCTGTTCCTTCTCTTTGGTATGTGATTTCTTAGGTAGCTCCCTGAACTGCAGATGGCAGCATGTGATGCCTGTTTGCTTTGGAAAAGGAGGAAGGCATGTACTGATCTTCCTTCCTTTTGGAGTATTGTTGCTTTCACCTGTTGTGGCATTTCCTTTCTTGACAAATGCACAAAGAAAAGGCAAGGTGCAGCTTGAAAACCTATCTCATATGAGAATGTTCAAGAATGTTCAAAATAAAATTTCTACTATCTGAGTGCTCCCCCTACAATTGGAGTGCATCTGTACAGCAAGATTGTTAGCAAACCACGGGCTTTTCTGCTGCCCTAGCATTGCGAAGGAGCTGCTTGCTTTTACATTCACAGGTTCTGCAAAAAGAGCAAATGGAGTGAGTGATTCAGGTGTTTGGGTTTCCCTTTTGTGTCTGTAATGCAGAAACAAGCTAGGTTTAAAGCCAGTAATCCAACTGTTGTGTCACTGCAGAAGTTCTGCTACACAAAACGTTAGTCCTGCTAAAATTAGTAGCTTTGTCCTATTGTGGCACCTGCTTAATCATGCTCCTGATTTATTTTTTCATCTTCAGTTATGGTTAATGTCTTTGTCATTTGTAGCTTTCACGTGGTGAACCACATATTCCTGCACCTTCTGCTGAAGATGTGTAGTAACTGTAAAACAGTTTCAGTGATGGGTTTGCATGACAAACCTCTGGCAGTAGGTGTCTCCTTAGGGATCTGCGCTCTTGTTTCGCTAAATCTTAAAGTTGGTCAAATGGTGCACTTAATGTACCTTACCCTGGTTTGTCAGGGCGCAAAGGGCTTGGTGGCTCTCTGTGACTGCCAGCTCCCTCCCACCTCAGCAGAGCTGTGTTGGTGTGCTGCTCCCACACTGTTAGTGGCACAGGTCAGCTTACAGCTTCTCCCTGTGTCGTGGCTTTGTATTACTTTTGGTGGATGAGACTCCTTTAGCATTTTGCAAATCAAGTTAAATCAGCCACTCCTCTCTGCAGGAGTCTCTTGTAATTAACAAATTCCTTTTGAGAGCAACAATATTCTTTGGTTTTTGTGTTTTGTTTTGGTTTGGTTTTTATTTTGAAATTGGTTATTCTGTGGTTTTTGAGCTTCAACAGTCAATGCCAGACAAAGAAAGATTATGGTATGTGTCAGTGCTAAGGGATGTTTTTACCACAAGTGGCAAGGAGCAGGTAAATGAGAATGTGATGTGAAGAATTGGTGTGTTAATTAAGGACAATGGTGACAATCCCTGACTATGTGAGATTTGAACTTCCTGTTTTTTTGTGTGTCTGAATGTGTACCTTTTTTATGAAACCTTTCAGACATACTGAAGCATTACACTACACTGGATGAAACTAAAGGTTCTCTTAGCTTCATCCAGCTGTGGCCGCTGTTAGAAGTTGGATGCCCAGGGTAAAGGAAAGAGCAAATACAGGAGGATGCTTTCAGGGGGCGTATTCTTTCAGCCTCCAGTAATTTACGTCTTAGACTTCCCAAACCAAAGAGGATGTCTTTGTATTTCATAAGCTTCCATGAACTCTTATTCTATAAATCCAGTTACTTCTTGAGACTGTGTCACTCTCAGTGTCCATAGTGTCCCGTAGCCAGAAATTTTAGAGCTTTGCTGTTTCTGTGAAGAACATCTCTTTAGCTTGTTTTGGCTCACATACTAGTTAACTATGGTGGCTCACAGTCCTTGTATTGAATGTCATGTAAATAAATTATTCTCTACTCACCCATCCCATGGCACTCATGGGTTTAAAGTTTTTGTCATATCCATTATCAGTCATCTTCTTGGCCTACGTCATCTATTCTGAAGCTGTCCTGTACTTGTAATCGTTCTTGTCCTTTCTCTTTTGTTGTTTTCCAAGTCTTCTGTAGCATTTTGGGGACTGAAGAAATAAAATAACACTGTGAATTTGGGATGTGGGGTCACAGTGGATATAGACAGCAATATAATATTGGTCCCTGTGTTCTGCTTACCTTCCTTTCTAGGTTTCTCACGTTCAGTTTGCTTTTGGATGCATGTGGGAACCAAGTGTGATATTGTAATGAAAAATCTTACCATCTAAGATTGTGTTCCCAAATCCAGTGGTCCCATTGCTGTGTCAGTAAAGTTAGGATTGTTTTTTCCCTTGTGTACAGCACTTTTCATTTTCTAACAAAGATTTTTTCTGTTGTCTTAAAACTTGGGCTCATTAGGTTCTGCAGTCCTTCATGATGTGCCTACATGCCTTACTACTGAGTAATATCACATCAGCACCGTATTTTCTGTCACACATGTTATCTGTGTGTCATTTTGAGTTGGTTGAACAGCAACTGCTTGGCGCAGAGACCTCATGTGAAATCCCTGTTTGTCCCTACCCTCTGGTTCTTGTCTACTAGGCACTTGTCATTGATTCAAGGGCCTTCCCTCTCCCTCCACTGCCATGGCTCAGTTTCTTTGTGCTAGTTGAGTCCTGCTGGGAAGTCCTGCATTGGTTGAATCTTCCTTAATCACTTGCTGTTGCCTTTGGAGAACTCGGTAGCTTTTTGAACAGGGCTTCCTTTTACAGCTACTGTTGGTTCTTCCCCAGTATGCACTGTTTGTCTTTTTGTCCCTAATTGTGTTCTTTATTATAGTTTTGACTAAGTACAGAACTGAGACTTACTGGTGAAAACCTTTTTTTAATAATCATGTTCTCTTTCCTCAGTATTGTACAGTTCTGTAGTGCCTGTCTTTTAGCCATCAGGTTACATTTGCTGGTGTGAAGGAATACAGATCAGAGCATTCCTGAGAATTTAATAGTGCTGGTGGTCTGGTATGCAGGCTGGTGTGCTGCATTATCTGCCCACTTGTTGCTGCTCAGGGATTTGCAGCAGACTGTGAAACTCCTATTTCTAAATTCCAGTTTCATTCAGAAGTGAAGTAGCTCAGAGTGTTCACTAATTTGTAGCATGCTTGGTGGCTCATAAAAAATGAGTAGGCGAATTGGAATCCTGTTATGGTGGGGATGTCTGTTTACCTTTTTTGTCATTGTTAGTCTCCAAGAGACCATTACTGGTCTTGATTTTAACTTTGAATTCCTCCTTTTCTGTGAGCAGAAGTTCCTGTAGGTCAGGACGGGGCAGCATAAGGAAGACTTTTACCCTTTACCTTCTGTTCTTCACCAGTTGTTGATAAAGACCATAGTCTCAACTGTCCTCCAGTAATCTTAGGCTTGATTAAAAATGTTGCTGTCAGAGAAGGCACCACTTTCTGGAGCTGAATGGGTAAATACATTGAGTAGTGCAGTGTGTTTGTTCTCAATTGTTTTCTTCTTTTCAGATAACCAAATTAGGTTTGTGAAGTCAGCATTGTGGTACCATGGCTATGGCAGGCCGGAACTCTATCGGCTCCCATCTGATGGCTCAGCGGGCAGTCGGGAGCTGCTGCTGGCATTTTCCTGGCTGCTGCACAGACTAAGCCTCTTGGAGCAGCTTTTGGCCCGGAACAGAGTGAAGACTGGGGATGAAGTTTCTGTGTGCATGGTGAGCATGTTTGTGGCCTTCTGTCTTATCTGTCCATAAGTAGTGTTCTGTGACAGCAGCCATGTTATCACTAGTGTGTGATACATGGTGTCCTTTACAAATAAATGCTTTACTTCAGCTTTAAAAAAAAATTAAAAGGGCCAGCATCTGGGACCTGTTTTCTTTCTCTTCTCTAAACTTTTTGGGTGCAGGTGATCTGGATTCCTTCTCTTTCTCAAATTCCTACCGCTGCCTGAATTATCTGATTTTTATTTCCAATATAGGTGAGACCAGTGCAGAGGAGTCCAAGTAAATGAATGTCTTTGATCTCTGTGCTTTTGAGTTTTGTGCTTCCACACTGTAGCATGGGTGGTTCTCCCTGCTGGTTTCTTGTATTGTCTAAGACCTTGTCATCTTCATGGTCATGTGCACCTTCTCCCCATGACCATAGGCTGCCTGGTTTTCTAGAATCTTTCTAGAGGATGGAAGCAGGAGAGTCAGAGTTTGGAAAACTGCCCTGTAGATAGTAGTTTTGGTAGGAAATGACTTCTACAAATGGAAAAAAAGTTCTAAGGGAAGAACCGCCTTTGTAACAATATTATGAACAGTATTTTGAGACAAGGGACTGCTCTAGTGCACTATAATTAGCCACAGTGCCAACCTTTGTGTCTTGGGTGTGAGTGGCTGTGCCCTCTGGCAATGTTAAGGCTGCTTTGAAACTTGAGGAAAAACACACTTCTGGAGAACTTTTTACTTTAAATGTCTCTTAGGTTTTTCTTGCCTTTCTTTTGTGGTACCAGATTATTTTTTGTGTCCTTCATTTCTATTACAAAAGAGTGGTGAGTGAAGTGCAACAGTGACATGAATGCAGGAAATGAGGCAGTGCCTGTCTTATTTTCTCTGAAGGTCTTAAGTTTTGCATTTTTCAAACAGAGTTGAAAGAACTGTGGTAATACAATGTTATCTCTTATGGCCATACACAGGCACACTAAGAAATTTATTGTTAGGCCTTTCACTGCAATTCTCACCTGCTCTACCTGTGTTTCTCAAAAAGCATGGAAAACACATGTCATATTTTTATCCAATATCTGTCTGAAACAATGTTTGGAAAGGTTTACAGGTCTGGAAAATTTCTTTCAAGAGGCCAAACAAAAATCTTATAGGCTGGGAGCTGGACTTAGTGTATGTATGTAAAGCTCATTGTATTAACAGCAATATTTCTTGTTTGGTGTTCATCTAGCAAGTTTTCATGCTCCAGTAAAAATAATGCACTTGGGGAAAAATGATAGAACATAGTTACAGCAGAGAATGTATAAATAGTGTGTTGTGATCACACATCACGAGAAAGCTAAACAAAATTGTGAGGTACAGGTCTTGTCTTCTTTTTGGTTAAGTGGGCTTTACAAACCAAATAAATCCAACCAGTAAGACCCAACCAAATTAAGATCTATAAATGAAAGGTTAAGGAGGTAATGGTGAGTGTGAAGGAGAAGGTAGGTGGGTCACACGCTTTGTTTTGATTAATAAGGCAGTTCCTTGTAAATTGCTCATGAAAGCCTGTTGTTTGATAGTTTTGCATAAGTTTGATAGTTTTGTTCTTGTTATATATTGTGACTTGATAGCTGTCATTATTTTATAGGGTACATTCATGTGGCGAGTCTACTCATCAGTCTGACAGTGCTAAATGATACAGCCCCTAAAATCATAGCAAGGAAGAAGGTGGGGGTGTCAATTTGATACTTGACACCTTGTGAGTTCAAATGCAACTTGAACAGTGCAGTGCTGGAATTTTGTTTGTGAAAATTTTAAATACCAGACATTTGTGATGCTTAAGCTGAAGTGTTCGAAAATGTGTAACAAATTGTAAAGGCGTTGCTAAACAAGCCAGAGGTGCAGTCTCTGCAGTTGTAACTCTCTTCTAATTAAGTAACTTGAAGGAAAAGATAGAAGAATGGAAAAAAGCTTCACTAGAGAAAGTTTTGTCTCAATAAAGGAGAAGGAAAAGGAAGTGCTCTTTAAAACAACAAATTCTCAGCTGAGAAAGCTTGAAAAACCTTCCACTGCATGGAGTCTTTTTTTTTAAATGATTGTAAACAATTGAAAATATTTTCCTGAAATGAAAATGTTGCAAAATGAAAATCTATGAAATAGTACTTGGTTCGGTGCATTGCTGAGACCTCTGCCAAAATTAGCCAAAACATGAAAGCCAGTACTTACTGGTAAAGCACATCTGTTTGTCTGCTAGTGAGAACAAATGTGAAGAAAACTTTTACCCTTTGTCTTAATCTAAAAAATGGAGTCTCAAGAACTGCAGGCATAGCTGTAATTCAAAATGATATTTATGTGGTTTGCTTGAAAATGTCTGAAATTGACAAAAGCAGGCAGGATCTGTTATATGAAGAAGAGGGAATGCAACTAATCCCTAAATTAAGAGTGCAGTAATTTTCTGACTATTCTTTCAGCTCAAGATTGCAACAAAGCCCACAGCCTGCTAAATTGCTGCTTATATGACAAATGCCCAACTTATCAAGGGCCAATTAGGTGCATTCTTTCATTTCGTTTCATATTACCGCTCTTTCACCTCTTCTTCTTTGCAGTTTCTTAGCAACACAGTTTTCTTCCTGTGCAAACTGAACACTTCCATCAGCTCTGAAGGATTTCAGACCATTTATTTATAGAGGGAAGAAGGTATTCATGACGTGCGATGGTCATGGAGCTCAGCCGCTGCAAGGAGTTCATAATCTTAAGATGCTGAGCTGGGAAAGGCTTCCACAAACTTAATTTTACATGCACTTACACCTTCAGAGTCAGAAGTTAAGTGAGGAGGAAAAGGGAAGAGGAGTTGATGGTGTGTGTCAAACTCTGGCTGCAGTGCCAGACCATTCTCTGCATTTACTCTGCTGATCTGCCAGCAGGTCGGTGACTCTGGAGCATGTGAGTGAATGTTCAAGCTTTGCATTGGTCAGCTCCTTAAAAAAAAAAAATTACTGATTCTAGTATATCTATAAAGACAATTACAATCTGAATTGGAGGTTCACATTAATTTACTGAAGCATCTACTTGGGAATTCTCCCCTGTTGTTATTGCCTTAAATCACTAGGCAATTAATTGATGGACATTGTCTTTGAAGGCTTTTAATACCCCTTGTGGATCATCTGTCTCAAATAGCACTGTCATGATGTTGGTCTTAACATCTTTCATTGCTTTGGTGATCATGTACAAGGAGATCATTCTGAAATGCCATTCATTGATTGTTGTTTACATGTGAAAATTCTGGAGTGCAGAACACATCTGCAAACTGAGCTGCCCTTCTCTCTGAACCTGTAAGGCAGGCCTGGGGAGTTTTCTTAGTCTCTGAGAAGCAGGTAATTGATATAAACATGCCTTTTTGTTGCATTCAGTGTTTCGCTAAATTTCTTTTTCCCCTGCTTTTTAAATTTTTGTGATATGATCACAGCTTTCTCCAAATCTGTGATGGTTTGCGCAGATAATAGCAGTACACTTCGAGCATGTATTCCTTCTGTTTCCAGGGAGGAATACTGCATGTACTGGTATTATTTCTAACAGCTGAAATTCATCTGTGTATGCCACATAATTTAATTACGTGCGAAGGCTGTTCAGTTCTTTTGGTAAAGTTAATGAAGTTATATCCCTCATTATCACCAGGTTATGTTGTACAAACACTGGTTCTTGGTTCCATTGATTCCCTCTGCCTGCCTCTTGCCCTCTGAGTGAAATTGGATGCCCCTCCCATTTTGTGAATTTGTAGTAATCAACAAATAGAGCTGTTATAGCTGTTATAGTTAGAATTATGTGCATGCCAAACTGAACTCAGTTTAATTACTTCTGGTGTGGAAAAATGAAACAGCATGCCTTCTGACTCTTGGGTTTGCGATTTAATTAATCTTTTGTTTGTTGCTGTCTAGTTTGGCTCACTGGCTATTTTCAGTATAGTGTAAGACTTATGCTTGGTCTAATCTTGTTGTTGAAATGACTTTCTCTTATAGAAATCTCTACTGTCACTGCTTTCCATAAATCATGCTATTAGAGGAAAGCGTTAATGTAGCAGCCAAGCTCGATGTTCCCTGCAGCAAAAAAACAGGAAACCTTTGGCAATAGTGTCAGTAAATATAATTCCCTCCCCCCTTCACCTTTTCCAGTGTAGGTGGAGGATGGAATTTTATTAACCTATTGATTCAGACTCAGAAGCATAATTACTTTCCAGATCTTTATGGGTTTTATTAGTCTGTCAGCTTTCATTTTTTGATTTCCTTGCCTTATTCCGTGTGCTTACGCTTCTGTTCTCTTTGTCCTCCTGTCTTCCTGGTTAACTCTTACCATAAATCTTTTTACTGGTATTTGCTACTGTTGTTGCTATATTCAGTAGCTGCTAAGGAATGCTTATTTAAGAGCTGTCCCCGAAACCTAAGCAGAGGGCAGAGGATCCCTAAAGTTTCTCCTTCAGAATTTCCCTTGCCTCATTTCTGCCAGCGAGCAGTGCTGCAGTTCTCGTGGCAGCCTGATGTTTGATGTGCTGCACCCCTCTCCTCGCTGCTGCTGCTGGGGTACCACCAGGGCCAGACCTTTGCAGCATACAGGGCTCCTGCGTGGCTGGCAAGTCTATTGTTGCACTCTCATTGTGCTGTTACCCACCCTGTAAAGGCTCCTACCAGAAACTAAGGCAGAAAAATGCTTGTATTTTGCTTTCCTGCCTTTTGTACTTCCTGAGACGTTTCCAGAAGAGCTAACTGTTGAACCCTGAAGCGTAAATTTTAATCTCCTTAGTTACTGATATTGCTTGTAGGATTAAATGTATTTTGGAGTCAGAGGTGATTAAATTAGGAATATGTTTGTGCCGTACAGGAACTAGAGCACATTTAAGTTTGGGCATCTGAAATGCACTTTTATTTTGGTTGTGTTCTGGATGGGGTTGTAGCTCCAGGCACTGGAGGTGCTTGAGCTTTCAGGTAAGGAGGGGAAGGTGAGGACTAGTTTGCTGACAGGAAGGCTGAGCAAGGTCATACTGGTGCTCTGTACTTCCCTGACCTCCTTCTGTAGGATGCTCCTTCCTTGGCTGTTGGGGAAACAGATTTTAAGATGTTTGTGCCTCTCCTGCCCTCCGGTGGCAGGGACTAGCCAGTACCTCTGACACCTTCTGATAGCTTTGCTTTGTGGCCTTTTGATTTAGAGACCATCCTCTGCTTTTGATGTCCTACTTCAAGTGATCAGGGTTTAACTCTCTTTGGCAGATCTTTTTTGAATTAAAGCACTTATCTTCAGGCAGGTCTTCTGTGTATGGCAGAGCTCTGCCCCTCATCTCCTGGAAAGCAGTTACTGTTTCTTCTCCTACTGGCCTGTTGCTCCAGGTCTGCTGCTGCTGAAGCATGCTGCGACTGTCTTGCTGCTCACCCCTTGTCCTGCAGCTTGCCGTAATGGAGCATAGGGCATGTGGACAAGCAGGGCTGCAGCTGCAGGCAGAGGAAATGCAGTGCAAGACGGTACCTATATTGCATTTATTGAGCCCTAACAAAATGCATTCTCTGTGAGGTGGAGTCTACCCTGCCACGTGTTTATTTTAGTGCGTTCCGTTTCTAATGTTTTGTCTGAGTACATGATGCAGTGAGCTTTGGGATTTAAATGTTATTTTAAAACCTTGCAGCTTCAAAGCTTAGACAATGCTACCGTGCTTTTTTAAAGGCAGAGTGGTTTTGCTCTGTTGCAACCTTCTGAATGAGTGAAGAGGGATGAGGTGAGGGATGGACTTGCTCTAGTGTCTCAGACCTGTGGCTACTGCCAGACAGGCTTGTTTGAATAAGGCAGGAATGGGTAGGAGCTGTGTTCACATTTCTTTCTTCCCTCTGCACCTTCTCTCTTCCATTCTTTGCCAAGACTGAGCTTTTGGGAGCTGTTGCGAGTAGTAATTTTTGCAAAAGGCATTGAAATTTAAAAGCTAAAAGGCCTTGTGAAATCACAGAGTTTTAAATTATTTTTTTTAATTGCTGAATATGTTGTGAGCATACACTGAGAGCACTTGTGTTTGTGGAAAGCACATTCTTCTATGCAAATAACTGGATATGTAATTGGTATGTACATCATGTGGGAGTGGGTTCTTATACCATCTGTCTTTCCATGCATACATCTAATCCGGATCCTCCTTTGTCTAGGAGGAAATCAAATTAGTGTTGCTAATGGTGCTGTTAATGAAAATAGTGTTGTTCCTTTTACATTCATCTGTTCAAATTGTTCCTTTTCACATTTTCCCCTCCTGCAGATAGATATATGGTTGTATTAATTAAGCATGTCTGATACTGTTATTTCTGGTTATGGTGTTTAATTTTACAAAAAATAGCACTGTTTAAAGATCTGTAATTACATAGGTTAACATATGTTATGTCATATCAAAACCATTGTCTGAATTATGAGCTGTTCAGAACAAGCACTCAGTAGAAGCTGCAGAAGCACTTTATTGGCTTGATTTATGTGATTGCTTTGCCTTTCCCGAGTCCTGCAGTGAGAGATGCTCCTTCCCACCTTTGTGGTACCAGGTTGCATGCTTAGTGAGGTTAAGATTTGAGTAGTACCTAAGAGTAAATAGTCTCTGTCTAGACGCAGATTAACTCTAGTGAAAGTGAATAGTGGGCTGGGAGCATGCACCGGTGGTTTCAACTTTGTTCTGCTCAAAGATTAATGTCAGGGAGTTGACTTAATGCGTATATTCTTGGGTTAAATGTGTTATCAGTGTTCTAGTAGGGTTGCTTCTCCATGGGAAGAAGAGCAAGCTGTTTGCTGGCTGTCCAAATATGGAAGCAGAGAGCTGGTCATTGGAGGGGTCCAGGGAAAAGCCACTGGGGATGAGCTGGCAGTGGCTGGGATTTGTCCGTTAACCCACAGGTGACAGCTTGCAGTCACAGAAGAGCATCTCGTGGGGAACTTGCCCCGCCATCACCTTGCTTTTACAGCAATGCAGGCAGCACAGGCCTTTTCACTTCCATTGTGTGTATGTGGCATAGTAAAGGTAAGAGTTATAAGCATTAAGATACCTCTATGAATTGGGAAAGTACAGCAAGTGTAGGAGTGTGAAGAAGTTGCTTGACAAAGAGTTTTCTTTGCAGTATTGCTTGTGACATGTTGTAAAATCTCCACTGAATCTGCAAATAATTTTACTTTAAAGCAATTTTTGGAGTTTGTTTGATTTAAAGTGTATGAATGGCATGACGCCAGCCACATTCCAGGTCACTGAAATCCTCAAATGGATCATGTGGTGCAGCAGGCATGGAATTGAGAGGCTTCATTCTGGCTTCTGCTTAAGTAACACTCATCACAGGTGCTCTGTTGAGTCCACATCATCCAGTTTGACGAACTGTCTCTGATATCACCAGTGTAATGGGAGAAGACTGACATTGCAATGAAAGTATCAGTACACTGTTCTGTAGCTGGACTCTATTTCCCTCTGTCTGAAACAGAACCATGGAATCCTAGAATGGTTTGGGTTGGAAGGGACCCTAAAAGGTCATCCAGTCTAACCCCCTGCAATGGGACATCTTCAACTTGATCAGGTTGCTCAGAGCCCCATCCAACCTGGCCTTGAATGCATCCGAAGAGAAACGTTAATTACAGCAAGGAGTACACAAGCAAAAAGCTTGTCTGGTAATTGGCTATGAAATAATATTTTTTAGAGCTGATGTGGAGCATTCCAAGTGCGGGAACACCACTGAGAGCCCTGGATAGTTACCCTGGTTGCTCTCTTTATGACTTCTAAATAAAGTGCACTAAATAAAATGCACTTCTGTATCTTAGAAGTGAATGTAGGTGTGTACCCATGTTGCTGCATAGATTAGATAAGTTCACAGTTGTATCTGAAACAAAAGCTCTGACTTGGGCTGGTATTTTTGTGGTTTATTCTCTCACTGGGAGAGCAGTAAATAGTCTCAGATTGTAAAGATGGGACTAGAAATTGAGGTCACAGTATAATATGCAAGACCTTTTTCTTACCTTGTTTATTTTATGCCAGGCTAAGTATTTCATAACAAAAGTACATTTTTTGTGCAGTTTGTGAAATAAATAATAGAGAACGTGTTAAAAAATGCATTGGCTGGTTCCTTATTTTAATATTAATAAGGCAGTTTGCTACAATAAAATTAGTTCTGCATGATGTTTGTCACTGTACTGCCAAAGCACTCAAGTCTAATGCCATTTCTTCCTGAAATGAAACCCCAGGAGGGCAGTATTTGTGCTGTTCTGAAACCTCTAACCAGGGAAGTTGGAGTTGAGCTGTAAATTATGGAAAATGCAGATTTTAATCTGGGAATCCCAAGTCTGTCTTTGGCTGTGTGGCTTTCCAGCTGCTTATGTGAAGTATTTTACTGTTGTTTACACATGCATTTTCTCTGGTGTAGTGACTAATGCCTGGTTGCTTGGCTCATCATGTTTATGGACAACTTGGTAACCGTACCTGTATGGTTTCATAGTCCAGAAACCTCTCCTGGTGGGGCAAGACAGTCTGTGAAGGTACTTAGCTGGGACTGCAGCACCCTAGGACACAGCGCCTTTTGATTGAGGGGCAAGGGGCTGAAGGCAGCTGAGGAGAAAGACTGATGTTGCAGTTGGCACAAAGGAGAGACTGTCTTTTTTCTGAAAGATTAATCTGTGCCTTTAAAAGGAGAAGACCTTTACCAACCCAATGCTCCTGTGATTTATAGCAGGCATTTATCTGATGCACAGAGCAAAGGGAAAAAAACCTGTAATCTTGATACGTTTTGTTATGTGACTAGAACAGCGTTTTTCTGCTCGTAAATAATGTGAACACTTGGTGTATTAGAGGCTCTGTCAACTGAGATGATAGTTTGGCTAAAACAATCATTAGGAGGTTATTTGATTGTGGTTATAGACAACAATTCTGCTGAAATCTGTATTTAAGGCAAGTTTAAATTATCTTCATTTTACAGTTTGTGTTTTAAGTTTAAGATCCAAATTAAAATTACATTGAAGCTTTGCCTGCCAAGTGAATCTTTGTAAGGTTTTATTGAACATGTAACTCTGTGATGCAGGGAAGCACATATGTTTAAATACTGTGAAGGTCTATGGGGCCAAATATCTGCTTAAATGTGTTCTTGAAAAAAAGTCATGTTTTAAGTAGGCTTTTTAATTTTCCACTTTAAAGAAAAGTCTTCAGAATCCACCAACTGGAAGACACTTTCTTAGCTGGCAAACACCCATTCTGAATAACTAGGATTTTGCAGTTCTGTGTTATTTCTACTTGTTATGATACGCTGTAAATAAAAAATTCAGAATTGTATTTGTTGTATGTGCTTTCTATGGACTGGATAAAGATGACAGCTCAGCTTTACTTTAAGTGGCAGAAGAAAAACAACCCATGTTTTTCTCTGTTTTTAATTTGTAATCTGCAGGAGTCAGCTGAAAACAGAGAGAGATCTATTTGTAAATGTGAATGGTCTCTTTGTGCAAGAGGCTGGGGGAGTGTGGAGTTCCCTCCGCGTTCCTTGGGAAAGAGATAGGACAGAAATGTTTTGCTTGTTTTATGCCATTAGCCAAAGAGAGACTTCATCCGGAAGATGAACATGGCTGTATTTTTCTTTTTCTGCAGCAGAAGTGGGATGTGATGAATAAAAAGAAACTCTTCGCTTCTCCTTTCTTTCCAAATTATCGTAGAGAAAGGCAAAACAAGGCAAGACAGGTGGGGCAGGTGTAGATGGGAGCGATGGCCAATGTCAGCTGGATCATTGTTTCTTTTCTTCTGTCCTGCAAGAAGGGAAATGGTGGATGGAGAAAAGAAAATAGCTGTGTAAGCACAGGCACACAATTTTGTCCCTGTATAAGGTGTTGATTTACAAAATGAGGTCACCAAATACAGTCTTGCAACATTTTCGATAAGACAGTAGAACAGTTAAGTCTGGTTTTTTATGTTCTTTGATTTATTAGAATCTCGTCCAAATGTCATTTTTCCCATCTGGGTAAAGAACATGCTTGCTGTCTCAGGAACACTGTCTTCCTGGGTACAGAAAATGAAAGATGAAACTACTCACCATGTCATAGCTGAGAAGCTGATCTTTATTCCAAACTTCAGTGCTGTTCAGATTGTTCCCAGTCCTGTATTCTAAAATTACAATTGCTCTCAACTGCTGGAGCTTACTTACTTTTTTTTTGGATTTTTTTCCCTCTTTGGCCTTTTTGGCTTGTATGTTCTTCACTGCTGAATGATTTGACAGTGTTGAAGCTAACTTAAAATGTTTTGGTATTCTCTTCTGCTTTTAGTGTGAAGATGATCTGCCTAACAGCCAGAAAGGTACAACTGAAATAGCACCTGGATGTGGGCTGGAAGACAGAGTTGATGTTCGATACCTCCAGTGGTTAAATGGGAGGCTGAGGTTCCAGTGGCGGAATTTGCATGCTCAGCACCAAGAGCAGTGCAGACTTTTGCACAAGGTAAATGACTCTTCTAACTCACTATGGCATTGTTTATTATTTAAAAGCCTTGTCAGCTAGTGCTAAATTTACAAATTATTCTTCTTTGCTTGTTCTGCATTTTCTGTAGATAAAGAGTGAATTACTCTAAATATAAATGTCCTCACCTTTCCCCAGTGGTCAGAACCATCAGTATGTACAGTGTTTGTAAGGTTGTAATTGTTGTATAAAAGTTTCTTTTGCAGGTTGGCAGACGAGTCACTTCTGCAACCATAGGCTGCCTATGTTTTTCTCAGAAAATTCCTAGTTAGAAGAGAGACAGAATTCTGGTCCCACAGGCAAGAAGCAGTGATTCAGAACTATAAACTTATTGAACTGTGGATTCAAGATATTGAGCGTGGATGTTGAAAGTAGTAGCAGCCAAATAAAATGCAGTTTCCCTTTCTGAGGTACTGGGGAATATCTGAGCAGAACCCAAAATCTACCTGCTTTTAAGTCAGTAATCAGTAGTGGTCTCTACGTTGTGAAAATTCCATTTCTGTTCCCACTTATGAATAATGTTTTTACGCCTATCTGAAAACCACAGGCGTCTGGGAGCATCGTGTCTGCTTAAGCTGGAAACAGCCTGCAGTCCCAGAACTGACAGTGCTGGTGACTGTAGAGACAAAATTAAAAATAAATAAAATATAGGAATGTCTTCCCTAGGCCCCTTTCTTCATTCATATCTCTTCAGGTAACTTATGTGGAACCAGTTGGTGTTGTACCCAGAAACTTCACAGAAAACCTTTTTGAAGACTAAACAGTTTTGAGAAATCTCTCCTTGAAGAACACCATTTATCAGAAAGCTGTCAGAATTAGAACAAAGGGATTTTGAATGGAGATGCCTTCTTGGTTTTAACCCTGTGTCTGACAGAGCGATGCTGAAAACAACAATGAGGTTACATTTTGTTCTATGCCTGAGTGGATTGCTAGGGAAGATGTCTGATTGGCAGCCCTCATGAAAGATCAGGTGCTGTGAGTGCAGCATCTAAAATAGCCTTTTGCTTCTTGTTGGCCCACTGCTTGCGTGATCTGGGAACAAAGATAGCAGTTCAGTGTAAGTGCAGGTGCAGTCCTTGGCTTTTGCCATGGGATTACAAACAGGGGTACTATTAGGAGAGGTTGCTTAGTGATATAAACCTCAAATGAAATGATTAGCATCTTCTCCCCTTGATAAGCCATGTCTATTTAAGGTATGCTGATTTTTATAGGAGGTGAGGCATGTGTGTCCATAGCTCATCATCAGTGCTCTGATTTATGTAGTACTTGGCAGTAATAAATCATTAGGCAGCTTCAGTGCCTTAGCTTGCAGTTAATGAGGTCAAGGAAGAAATAAAGCAGCTTGAACCCGAGGCCTCGAGTACAAACAGATACTCTCAGTGGTCCAGATAAGGCACTGAAATGATGAAGAGATGTGCTGATTCAGCAACGTGCTAAACTTGTTGACAGGGGAGATGGTGACCTCCTATGGACGATGTACTTTGAAATAAACTTGGACTTTTTTTTCCAAGTAAAAGTATTTGCTAAAGTTAGTACTGTTACAGTCAGACAAATGTAAGACATGGCCTAGTTATGCTGCCGTTCCCTAGATCATGATTTCCAGAATCTGGAAGAGTAAACAGGAGGGAGAGTGTTCCTCCCTTCATCCAGGTTTCAAGAGCTACCTTTACTGCCTCTTCCAAAAGTCATCACTGGACTAAAATGAAAGCAGTAAATGATGCTGGTGGTGATTCTTTGGATCAAACTGTTCTCGGGTGTATGTAGAGGGTTGTCGTCGCTGTTGTGTACATAGGAGGGTAGACTGGAGCCCGGTTCCTCTGTAGGGTGATCAAGCATTGACACGTGTTCTCAAATACCTGAGTGCAACTGTGGGAGTTCTGTTCAGAGCTGTAATGAAGTGCAGTGCTCTTATTTGTATTTTAGTCTGAATTAAAAGCAGGAAAATTGAAAGGTAAAAGTGACTTTGGGAGGAACTTCATTACAGTACCACATTGATGTTACGTTTTGTGTTACCATAACAGTTACCATACTTAGACAATTTAATGGCTGTATAAACAGTAAATTATATTTCCTGATTGTTTATAGAGAAATTTTGGATGTTGTACTGCTTCAATTTAAAAACTTTTAAACTAATCTGTGGTATCTTAGAAAACTGAGCTGAACCAATGTGACCTCTATATGATCTGCCACTTTTCTCATGTAAACCACCCAATACACAAAAGGCTGATGAGCTTTCTCTACAAAATTATCATTATGGCTTTTACTTGTTTTGTTTAATAACTTAACAGTTTACTTATGTCAACTGTGGAATAATCTTATTTACTGCTAATCATGAGTTTTAATTTTTGCAAAGTAGTGGTAACACTTGCACAAGTTTCACTGTGACTCACACAGGCTCTGAAATACCATATTCTGTATTTGGGGCTTTCTGAGAAAAACACAGCGCACTTGGAAAAGATGTTCTTATTCAGGAGATGACTGGTTTTCCACTCTGTATTTTTAAGTATGGGTATTGCCTACTGGAAGTAAGAATTGTACATAGAAGTTCCAGCAAGAGGCTGCCAGGATTGTGAAGGACTAGAAAAGTTGGGCTTGACCTTCAAGAAGAGGTCGAGGGAGTTCTGTTGAATTTTGTTTGCCCTGGTGGAGAGCAGGCTGAGGGACAGATCACTAATAGCTTCCTTCAGCTCTTTAGTAGGTAGTTACAAGGATTGATCCATTTCAGCAGTACCAGAAGACCGAGGGGAAGGGACCACTGATTATAGCTTGGAAGCTTAAGGCATATCAGAAAAAGCTTCTCTGGAATGATGGGGCAGTATTGGAGCAGGTCACCAGAGATGCTGAATGGTCGCCGTCCTTGGAGGTTTCCAAGATTCGCATATACAAAGCCACAAAGTGTTGCTGGCAGTAGTCCTTGTTAGAGCAGGAGGCAGGTCTAAAACCTCCAAAGGTCTTTTCCATTTCAGTCATTTTGTGAAAAAATTCTGAATCGCTTGGGTGATCAGGGAGATGTACTTGCAGGTTAGAAGTGAAGAGCTATAGTCCAGCTGGAACTCCATCTGGCCAGTTCGGTGAGAGACAATAAAGAAATGTTTCTTCAAGTATATTAACAAGAACAGGAGGACCAAGGAGAATCTCCCTCCTTTACTGGATGCAAAGGGAATGGTAGTAACAAAGGATGAGGACAAGGCAGAAGTACTTAATGCCTTCTTTGCTTCGGTCTTTAACAGTAAGGTAAGATGTTCACAGGATATTCAGCCCCCTGAGCCAGAAGACAATGAGAGTGAAGCTCCAATGATCCAGGAGGATTTGGTTAGAGACCTGCTTGGCCAATTAGACATCCACAAGTCTATGGGGCCAGCTGGGATCCATCCAAGGGTATTAAGGGAGCTGGCCTCTCCAAACCCCTTTCCCTCATGTACCAGCAGTCGTGGCTGACTGGGGAAGTGCCGCTTGACTGGAGACTGGCAAATGCTACACCCATTTACAAGAAGGGTCAGAGGGAGGATCCAGGGAACTCCAGGCCTGTCAGTCTGACCTTGGTGTCAGGGAAGGTCATGAAGCCAGATCATCCTGAGTGCTATCACATAGTACGTGCAGAAAAATCAGGTGATCAGGCCCAGTCAACATGGGTTTATGAAAGGCAGGTCCTGCCAAATCAAACTGATCTCCTTCTATGATAAGGTTACTAATTTAATGGATGAAGAAAAGGCTGTGGATGTGGTGTACTTGGATTTCACTAAAGCCTTTGACACTGTTTCTCACAGCATTCTGCTTGAGAAACTGGCTGCCATTGGCCTGGACAGGCACAGCCTGTGCTGGGTAAAAAACTGTCTGGATGGCTGGACCCAAAGAGTGGTGGTAAATGGAGTTAAATGCAGTCAGAAGCCGGTCACGAGTGGTGTTTCCCAGGGTTCAGTGCTGGATCCAGTCCTGTTCAATATCTTTATTAATGATCTGGACGAAGGGATCGAGTGCACCCTTAACAAGTTTGCAGATGACACCAAGCTGGGTGGCAGTGTTGATCTGCTTGAAGGAAGGGAGGCTCTGCAGAGGGGTCTGGACAGGCTGGATCGATGGGCTGAGACCAACAGGATGAGGTTTAACAAGACCAAATACCGAGTCCTGCACTTGGGACACAACAACCCCCTGCAGCATTACAGGCTTGGGGAAGAGTGGCTGGAGAGCTGCCTGGAAGAGAAGGACCTGGGAGTGTTGGTTGACAACCGGCTGAATATGAGCCAGCAGTGGCCCAGGTGGCCAATGGCATCTTGGCCTGTAGCAGAAACAGCGTGGCCAGCAGAAACAGGGAGGTGATTGTGCCCCTGTACTCGGCACTGGTGAGACCACACCTTGAATGCTGTGTTCAGTTCTGGGACCCTCAGTATAGGAAGGACATTGAGGTGTTGGAGTGTGTCCAGAGAAGGGCAACGAGGCTGGTGAAGGGACTGGAGAACAAGTCCTGTGAGGAATTGCTGAGGAAACTGGGATGTTTTAGCCTGGAGAAGAGGAGGCTGAGGGGAGACCTCATCACTGTCTACGGCTGCCTGAAAGGAGGCAGAGCAAGTGTTGATCTCTTCTCTCAAGTGACAGGTGATAGGACAAGGGAAAATGGCCATAAGTTGTGCCAGGGGAGGTTCAGGCAGTTTCAGATTAGACATGAGGAAAACTTTCTTCACCAAAAGGGCTTCCAGGCACTGGCACAGCTGCCCAGGGAGGTGGTTGAGTCACCATCCCTGGAGGTGTTTAAAAGGCAGGTAGATGAGTTTCTTAGGACCATGGTTTAGTAAGGGGACAGGTACAGTTGGGCTTGATCTTAGAGGTCTTTTCCAACCAGATGCTTCTATGATTCTGTGATTCTATGACTCGTGTTAATGAAGTAGTTCTATGTTGCCTGAAGAAAGTGAAAGAGAGCAGTAGGAGGGAAATATGAGGAGGAAACAGGCGAAAATAAGTGGCTGTTCTTTCTCTAAAGTGCACAAATGATAATTGTAACTAATTGCTAGGGGCTGTATCTACTCTGCAGGTACCCAGTGTAGGTAACTGAAGGAGGAAGCCTCCCTGGAGCTACAGCCAGTATTGTGTTGGGAATGGCTTATTAGGAGGTCTGACTGGCTGAGCCTCTGCTACCTCTTCTGATGAGCTGCTTTTCAGTGACTTCAGCTCCCAGGAGGCATGTGGAAGCTTACAGACACACATGTCCTGCTGTAGGAGGAAGAATTCCTCGGGGAAATCTCAGCCTCTCTGTTGCTGAGGAATTTTGCAGCCTGAGGCTAGGACCTGTTGTGTAACATTGTAATGACTTCTCAACATGGACAGGCTGGCCTACTTTGAAAGTGTGATACAGTAATGCCGTTATAATTCCCTCGACATTCTCAATGGTACATATTTACCTGGTATACCCTCAAATATGTGGAAGCGTGAAGGATGAATTACCATGTTAAGGCATGCCTCTTTGTTCCTTCTGTTCTGTTTCTTTCTCTCTGTCAAGTGCTGGAGGAATATCTGTTGGCTTGGTGTTTGATCCCTCTTGAATGCATAGGGGAGAACAGCTGTTTTTAGTTAGGCTGTGATTTACCACTTTGCCTTAAGAAATGTGAATGAGAAGCCATGCATAGTTTCAGAAAAACTAGAAGGAACCTGTATAGTTTAAAACTGGTGTTACTTTTTGGGTCTGTTAAATGCACTGTGCCACAGTCGGCACATGAAAAGGAATAACAGAACAAGAGGGTGTCTGCAATGCTGCTGGGTCTCCTGTGGGTATTTTCAACTGTCCTTCGTCTGCTAAAGTCTAAGACAGAAATTACACCTGAAACAGGGGAAGGTTAGATTGAGTTCAGAGGTGAATTTCATTGCGCAGGTGAGCATCTGATTGTGGGCTATGGATTTAAGATAGTAGAAATAAAATTATATTAAATGGAAGTCTGGATAATAGAGGAAGAGTTAATATAACTGGCAATATTGAATCATGGTAAAATGACAATTATTGTTGTAATATGCTTGGAAATTGTAAGAGCAAGAGTTGTGTTCTGTCAGTAAGAATGCACTGGCAATACCTGCTGTGAACAGAGTGTTTTTTAGTGCCTCCTTTAAGAGAAACAATATAAACTAAGATGTATCGAGGTGGATTGGATTGGTCGTATCTAGGTATCTGATACAGTAAAAGAGTAAAGGGACAGGGCATGGCCTTCATCTCTGACTAACAGAGCAGAGACTGGTGCTGAGTGATCTCATTGTCAGTAATCTGAGCGAGTTGAACTGCGCTCTCGGTCTTGGCATGATGAATCTACCTGGTTACTCTGTAAATTAGTATACTAGTTAATTGTATCTTTTCTGTCATGCAATATTTGGTTTGAAAACCTTTTTTTTATCCTAAAGTGAATTTGTCCTTAGATTTCAATAGTATTCTCTTTAAGTGCAGTAGAAGTTTCTCTTGTGCATGTGTGTGTGCTATGAACAAGCCCTCTTTTCATCTTCTCTTAGGTGAATTAGGCTAGCTGCTGTCTTGCAGGGTATCTGAGCTTGAGGGCACTTAGGAACTGGTACTGGAAACTGAGAAACTGGTGCTGAGTTGAGGGCTGTGTCTGTACTCTCATACAATGGCCGGTGTGAGGTTCAAGCAGACCTGTCTCCTCCTCAGTCCGTTCCCATGCCACGCAGGAACAGCTACATGTGCTTCGTCTCTTACCCTCTCACCTGCTGCTTTTACCTAGGTACTCTTTCCCCCTTTAAACCTTGTTTCAGCTTCAGTACATTGTGACTGTCAATAACAGAATGTAAAAATACAAACATTGGATTATTTCAGTTATAAGTACTGGGTTATTTCAGTGTCTATCTAATCTAGTCTCAGGGGAACACCTCATTTCTCTGTTGATACAGTTTATTTTGGGCTTTAGCGAGTGATGCTGTACAACATGCTTTTGAAGAGGGGCTGAAATTCATCCCTGGTGCTGCAGACCCAAAGGTTTGGCAGCCAGAGTTATGCAAGAATGCAGCAGGGAGAGGAGTGGCAAGTAGAAAGGAAGAACACTGTGTGAGGAGGTGCTCTTTTATTTTTAAACTCGAATAACTCTGCACATGTGACAGATGGTTGTCACCAGAAGGGAGTTTTGGGAGAGGAACACTAAAATATTCTGAAGTTTCAGGGGAGGATTGATAATTACCCACTGCCTGTCAACTTTAAAATAGTTGTCAATACCCAAGTGTATGATAAAGTTTACATTAGAATGAAGGAAGAAAAGCAAGAAACTGCTCTGTCTTCTGGCAGAAATATTAATGAAATATGAGTGATTGTCTGACTAATATGCACTACTATCTTGTTTGGCAGCTCCAGTTATTGCAGTAACAAAGGGATCAGCTCTGAATAGGAGGAATTGCTTTTTACTGTTCCCTTGACTAACTTGGGAAGCTTCTTCATCAAGTAATTGATGATACCATCACCAGCGCAAGTGGGACAAGGTCCCAGTAAGCAAAAGCTAACAATTTATAGCAGTAAAAGAGAAATTTACTGTAACTAGGTGGCATTTTCTGCTTTAAAGGAAGAAATAAAAAATTATATTGAGGGTATCCTTTGCCTCTGTGAAGACTTTTGCTGTCTTTATAAATGGCTTTCCCTTTCATGCTATATGTATAGTGTAAGGAAAAAGACTTTAATCTTTCAGTTTTGCTGTGGCACAGCAGTAGCAATTCCTGCACGTGGTTCTGGTAGCAATACCAGATGGACCATTTTGTGAGACAGTTGTGGTGCATGGTAACAATTTCCTGCAGGCTGTTTTAAAAAGGTCTGTTGTATTGATGTGGTGGTGGTTGTTATACAGCTGTATTTGTCCTTTGGGAATGGGCTTGTAACCACTGGTTCACATCACCGTTCCAGTCCATGCAGCTCTTGGGTGGTAGCTAATGATGTTAATGATCTGGTCCTTGTACTGACAAATACCTTTTATTTTAATCTGTTCCAGATCCATTTGTTCACTAGTGGCTCTCATACGGACCAGATCCTTGGACATTTTTCTGTCATAGAAACAGATTTCGTTAGACACCCAGAGAACTATAAACAGGTATTGCTTCTCCTGTAATTCTTGGATGCTTTGTATGCTTTACACAAGTGTTGTTCAGCAGAAGATTGCACTCCTTGCAACATGTTTTTAACCTGGTTTCTGACAGAATCGCAGGCTAACATGTTAACTTGTCAGTTTCCTCACTTATAACTTGTATTCACCAAATGATTTCTTCCAGTTTGACAGAACATAGACACAAAGATATTAGGCCAATTTTTGTAAAAACTGGTAGACAGGGCAATGGGGAGAGAATTGACTGAAGTTGCCACTGAAGAAAAGGCTTGTAGAATGAACCATTCTCGATCAGTTGGCCTACTGCTGTTGTGTATTACCAGGATCCACATCTGGGCCAGCCAGGCAGTGTGTTGGCCTTGTGACATTGCCTGAGCGAGTTGTTAGTGAGAACATGAAGAGATCCGATTTATCTCTTCAGGAGAGCCAAAGCATATCTGATGCTAGCGTTCATTAGTTCCAGAAATTATG